>JAPZEB010000015.1:2546917-2558668 GCA_029783705.1 Chaetodon striatus | reverse complement strand
CTAGTTAAAGTGCAATATGCTATGGAAATACAATGTTAGCACTTTTTGTACAAATAATTACAGTTGCACCTGTTTTTTCAAATGTGTTTTTTCTGTCAAGAAGTAGTTTAAAAAGAAGAATATTCTTGCAAAATATTAGTTAAATGTGAAATGGTACTGGGTAGTAGTGCAATTAGGAAGTGTGATGTCGCAAAAAAAAGGGTTGTTTTTTGTTTAAGCACTGGGGAGGGACTTGTGTTTTTTTAGGTCTGGCTTGGGGGAGGAGCATACAAATTGAAATGGTTGTATTAAGTATGTATCTTACGGCAGATTTTTAAAAAAACATGCCTTCTTAACCTGGAAAATTACACCACTTGTCACAGCCAGAAACTGTAAAAGCAGATATTATTATTGGATTTTCAGATTTCCAACAGTCTCTGGACACATTATGAATCACAAATGGAAAAAAAAACATAACCAAATCTCAATCAAAATAATCATATTTCATCGAAATGACTTTAGTCTATGCCTCATTTAAAATTTGGCCAAAAATAAACCGTTTGCATGAGCTAAACAGTATGAAGGACAAAAGTGAAAAACCAAGGCTTTTTCCAACACCAGGATTTCATCTTCAACTTTTAACTTTAAACTTTCAAACATCAAAGGGTAAGTTTTAAAAATCTAATATCTAATAACTAATTTATGGTGGAGGGAGGGTCATGAATTTCCCACCAGTCACCTAAGGAGGCTCGATGAAAAGTATCTGTAGCTCTGGGGAGGGTTAAAATAAAGACAAATACAAAAACAACAACAACAACAACAAAAGTCACCCCCCAGCCACCCACCCTCTTTTGATAAGTAAAGAAAAGCGTAAATATAGACAGCACAGGCAGTGCAGTACCATTTACTATATACATATGTATATATACATACATACATACATATATATATATATATATATATATATGTTGGGATTCACTGGACCACAGATGATTTGTCATTTGTTATTGATGAGGCCTAGTATTATAAATTCACAACACATATATATGTATATGTATATGTATATGTAATACACACACACACACACACAATCACACACACAATCACACATGATAGGGAGACATGGCATGACACTGAGGATCAAGGAAACACCACCTCTGGGGCCATCCACACCTGGAAGAGCCGCAGGCCGTGCCATCAGGGGGACCAGCACCCAGGCCCCCCAACTCCGACAGACAGGTGGACCCCCACACCGAAGGGAGGAACCCCCAGCTGGCCGGGCCGAAGGGACCCAAGGACAGTACCCCCATCAACAGACCTGACACAGCTCCCAGTGCGGAGGACCCCCCTGAGGAAACACTGGAGTTGAAAGCTAAAAACTAAAAGCATAAAATATGACTAAAAGAATAAATAAAATAAAATAAACACAGTACCAAGAATAAAAATAAAATACGTAAAATTGTAAATAAAGTGCAGCAGCATAAAATAGGATAGAAAGTCATAGCCTGGCTAGCAATATCAACATTAGCCTTCGGATGAATGTAGACTAGTGTCACAAATATTTGAGGGAATTCCCTTGGAAGATAAAAGGGATGTAAAGATACGGAAAGGAGTTCAATATCATGTGTGCACAGTGACTCCCTAATAACAACTGCATTACTCCGGCGGCCGGATGATCTCCACAGGGAGAACTGCAGGGGGGGTCCATGGTGCCCACACTGGTACTGCGAAAAAACAGGAGAAATCCCCGGCTATACTGGATAGACATACACGGTAAAGCTGCGTTAAAGTCAGAGGTCACTGATGCTGTCGACCCCCTCCAGTTTCATCAGGAGCACATGGGAGTGGAAGATGTGGTTGTTTACATGATGCATTGGGCCAACACCTGCTGGAGGAGCCAGGGTGTTGTGTGAGGATCCTTTCCCCTGACTTCTCAAGCACATTTAATACTATTCAGCCCCCCATACTGAGAGACCAGTGGGGGGGATGAGAGTAGAATAATATATAATAATATATAACAGACTACCTGACAGAGCAGCCTCAGTATGTCAGGCTTGGAAGCTGTGTCTCTGGGATGGTCGGGAGCAGCACTGGTGCTCTACAGGGAACTGTTTTAGTGCCGTTCCTGTTCACACTCTACACAACGGACTTTAAATACAACTCAGAGTCCTGCCACACACAAAAATTCTCTGATGATACAGCTATTGTGGCTTGTATCAGGAGCAAGAACGGGAGACCAGGGACTGCCAAAAATCTGGCAGTGTAAAGGGGGCTTTTGAGAAAGGCTGCTCTAATGTTATGCCTGAGAGCCACTGGCAGCTGAATAGCGGCTCTCACTCCATCTTTCACGACTTTACTTCCTACTTACTTGACTTACGACTTGAGCTTTTTGACTTGAATTGACTTGATACCAAGCCAAAGTATATTATTTAAAAAGCGTGTCATGAATCATTTCATTTTCCTTATCATTTTCATTTCTGAATCAGCTACCATTAACGAGTTTCATTCCCAGCAGATTAATTCCCCAGATCTGCTTCGTTTCAGGCAATCTTACAAAATGGCCACCACCCTGACCATCATGCTGTATTGATTTGAATGTAAATCTGTTCTATTGTAATTCTGTTTCTATGGTGCTACCTTGAAGGATAAATCCAGATAGTGCAACTCAGGTTTATTTTTTTATAGTACTGACCAACATTACTAAAGGTAAGAATAACTTTGATGACTGCTAAAAAACTCCAATGGTGTAAGAAATTCAAGCTGAGCCAAGTTGTAATAAACCAGAATTAACCTTAAACACGAACGGCTCCTTATTGTAAATAAAGTAGAGTTAATATTGTGATTAAAATAAGGATGTACCTGAGACAGAGTAAGTAAACATATGTTAAAGGTTGTCCAAGCTTTCGGTGTTATTTAGTGTCATCCAAATTGTCCTCTTTGAGTGAACTGCTCCATGCATGTGGCTGACAGCTGGTGGTTATGTTTGTGGACTGATTTGAGCCTGTCACTGTTCTGTACATCTGCCTATATCTGTTTCCTCTCCATTGTTCTCCTGCAGTACAGAGAACAGGAAGCCATCCGCCTTTGCCTCAAGCACTTCCGACAGCATAACTACACAGAGGCCTTTGAGTCGCTGCAGAAGAAGACTCGGATAGCACTGGAGCACCCAATGCTCACCCACCTGCACGACCGGCTGGTGCTGCAAGGAGACTTTGATGCCTGTGAGGAGCTCATAGACAAAGCTGTGAGAGGTAGTGTACTCAGCCTGACGGATCTAAAGATGATTTCAGTCTTTTTTGACTTCTTTAAAATACGTTGTTACAGGTATGCAAGCAACTAGCTTTTCAGTGAATGTCCCGTTTTTACATCAGTTTGGGTGACTTGTGTGAATCATCAGATTTAAAGAGGGTTTTTTTGTTTGTTAAGCGATGGTCGATTAACACAGTGTATTTCTGCTACACACGTATGATGAAATAGAATTTCCTACAGAACTGGGCACATGGCCCCACCTCCCCCTTCATCACAGGGTTATACGATATTATGCTACACGTCTCAAGAATGCCAAAAGGGAATTTCTTCAAATTTGGCGCAAATGTCCACTTGCGATGAACGGATTGGTTTTTGGTGGTCATAGGTCAATGGTCAGAGGTCAGTGTGACCTTGTTTGTCATTCTGCGAACACAATATATCAAGAACACCTTGAGGAAGTTTCTCCAAATTTGGCACAAACATTCATTTGGACTTGAGGATGAACTGATTAGATTTTGGTATTGAAGAGTCAAATTTCAAGGTCGCCCTGATCTTGCATCAGTCTCATTTTCTTGAACGCAGTATCTCAAGAACAGCTTTAGGGAATTTCTTCAAATTTGGCACAAATGTCCACTTAGACTTAACAATTAAATATTGTCTGTCTCATTCTTGGGGATTTTGTTCAAAGGAATTTATTTAAATTTGACATAAACATCCACTTGGACTGAAGAATAAATTATTTAAGTTTTGTGGTCAAAGGTCAAGGTCAGTGTGACCTCACAAAGTATGTTTTTGGCCAAAACTCAAGAATTCATATGCTAATTTTGACAAAACTTTATACAGCTGTCTACGAGGATAAAATATGAAGTGATTAAATTTCATATCCAAAAGGTCAACTTCACTGTGACATCATAACATTCTGCATGTAACACTTTTCTGGCCATTGTTCAATGTATTATCCCAGGAACAGACGGGAAGTTATTTGGTCAGATACTGAATTGGTGACACTAAGCTTGGGTGTCCACACTCTTCTGTGTATGAAGCATCCATATTTTCTCAGACATGGTTGTAAACTATAAGACAACCTTGACTGGTGTGCGGAGGCATACAGCCACGGGGTAGTAATTATATTTTTTTCTGACTTCAGGTCTCTGTGTTTTTCACCATCCACATGTTTGCATCCCTGTAGTCAAATCCTTTATTTTTTCCTGCTATCTGTCTGAGGTAATGGTGACTTTGCCATCTTTGATCCTCTTTTCTCCTTGCTAGACGGTTTGTTTAACCAGTATATCAGCCAGCAGGAGTACAAGCCCAGGTGGAGTCAGATCATCCCCAAATGCAACAAAGGTACAAGCGCCCAAGAAATCAACAGAGACGACATTAACAGTGAGACCATCTATTCAAGTGGGAAATATTCCGATCTGTTGATCAAACATTTCAGCACACGGTGAAAGCTTTGTGGCATCATAGCTAAAGTCATGCCTCCCCTCCCTCCTTCCCTCTGCTACTCCCATCGCTTCACCTATTCTATATCATCTCCTGTCTCACTTTTCTCTGCGTCATCTCCCATCTCCTACGCTCACACCATCCCTGTCTCCTCCTTCCTCTCCTCTGCAGGTGATGGCGATGACAATAGGCCGGGCATGAGAGGAGGACATCAAATGGTCATTGACGTCCAGACTGGTGAGATCCACGCAGCAAGTGTTATGACTTGGCTGTTTAGCCAATGCTATGACTCATATTCTCCCACACAGACCCAGAATGCAAAGCTCTGTTACTGATTAATCAAATTAACCCACCTCCCACCCCGTCCCCTCCACCCTCAGCCCTCCCCTTCCAAAGAAGGCATTTCTCTTCTAAGAGCATATAAATCACCACTGTTGTTTTGACTCAGACGTGCAGCCATTGTTGTTGTTTTTTTCGTCTATATCTGGCAACATTGTTGGCAGTGTACTTCCCTGCTGGCCATCTGAAAAACAAAAGCCTTCATTGTGTGTGTGTGTGTGTGTGTGTGTGTGTGTGAGAGAGGGTGATGCAGTGTCTGCAGTTAGTTTCAGAACAGAGAGAAGGCATTGCATTCCTCTGCTCTGTGTCAGGCTGCACACACTGACCCCTGTGTTTTGGTAGCAGAAGTTGAAAGTAGAAGTTGATATATTTTCAAAGGTTTTCTTTGTCTCCAGTCCTGTCTCTTCCCGATCCCGTCACTTTTTTCCTGTCATCCCATTTTTTTCCATCAGTACTAATTATTTAACTGTACTCTTTGACAAAGAACAGGGGCCGGTTGCAGCAGCAGGGCTTACGTCTGGCTTTAAGCTAAGTCAGTTGTAACTCAGTCTTTAAGCCCGACCTAATAGTTACACCAGCTGCACTTAATAGGTTTAAGCTTCCTTCTTGCTAAGACCGGGAGTAAATCTTAGGCCTAGTCAGGAACCTGATAGACAACACAAGAGCCACAAACTTTGAACAACAACCACATTAGCTTTCTGTCAAAGTCTTTTTTTTATCTAGCTTACTTAAAAAATATGAAAGCCCATCTAGTCCTTCCCTTGAGCTTGTTGAACAAACGACCAAACAAACATTCACTGGCGAAAAGTGAACTGCAGATGTCACTTATCAAGCAAGATGGCAAGCTAATGAGCTGGTTAGCAGCAGCACATGAAACAGCAGCATACAAACTTACTGGCAGATGTCACTTTGGTTCAGTCAGATGCAGGTGTGGTCCTCACTCTTCAAAGCCCCCCTCCAGCCAATGTTACTTCCTACTTTATGAATGGGGGGGTTTGTTAATTGGTCGGATGCAGTCCATAACCATAGCAATGATATGGCACCTGCAGTAGTTTGAAAAACTAATTTGATGAATTTACTGCTTATAAGAGCGCAAATGAGACAAAAATTTGCACACCACACTAATGCTGTCTTTCTTTCACTTGCTCTCTCTACTGTCTCCTCCTGCTGCAGCTCTCGGTTGCTGTCGTGATGAGGCGCTGTTTGGCTGCTGCCACATGCCGGCCATTGTGCAATGCAGGAAGGATAGATTAGTTGCCGAGGTCTGCTGTTTGAAAGAGTTATGGGATGTTTTGGAGGTGCACTATCCACCAGCATCAGCTGCTCTCGCCTAAGCTCAGTACTGACTCTACCCCAGGCAGCACTGTGATTGTTTGTTTTTTTTTTTTTCCCTAATGGTACTTTCTGACTTTTTGACTCAAAGTTGTGTGTTTCCCAGTGTCCGGCCCCTTTAGAGGCTGATGCTGATGGACAGTGCAAACTTTCAACAAGTCCAGAAACTGCATTTCAGACAGTGGACCTCGGTAATATGTGTATCCATCTTGCGGTGCACTGTGACCAAGATATGGTCAAGAAGACAGCGAGTGAAAGAGACAGTCTATGTGCTGTGCTATTTCTACCAGTGGGTTTTGGTGTAATGCACTGTGTTGACTGCAGCCATTCTCTTCACATAGGCTACAAATGCCTTTATGAAAATGAACAGCACACTAAACTGAGGTAGAGGGCAACTGCACAGGGACATATAACTAAGGCTGTCATGCTATAACTGTGGTAAAATACAAAATAAGTTGACTGGCTAGCTTACAGCGATGTGTCTGATATTACAGTGCACCTGCATGAGCTTGAAGGATGATGTATGACTAACAGATTCTGCTATATAGCAGGGGGGATATGACCCTAAAATAATAGCACAATATCTCTGGGCATTTTGCAGTAACGCTATTTTTGATGATGTGACAAATTAGTAAAAAAAAATTTTATGAACATAAAATTGCAAAAAACAAGTGGTATAGTTTTATATGTCAACCTAACAATTTGCGTTCAAATATTCAGTAAAAACTAAAGAAAATGATCTCACATTTCTTTGAACAATGACAGTAACTCAGAGCGAGATTTAGATTCTGTATTCAGTATTAATCAAACAAAATAAAATAATATCCACTACAAGCGGACTGGTTGTAGAAATAGGTGACGTGCTTTACATTCTAAAACCAGCCGCTGGGGATTTGACCAGCTGCGTTGCAGGTGACACATCAGCCAGCTTGAGTTGAGCTTAGACTGGCTAATTCACATCACTGCAACTTTTCCCTGCAACACTCTGAAACTGTTTTGTCGTGAATCTTGAAATGAACCGGGCTTAACACATTAGGAAAGGAATGGGAGAATGTTAACAACATATCCTAGGAACGTGTACACTGCTAGGCAGAGGCCATAGTCACAGGGCATTCACATGAACGTGCATTGCTTAGACTGAACTTTGTTAAAACTGGGTCTAAGGTTGGTTGGTGCAACCAATATAAAGTCTGTTTTAAAGACTGGTCTTAACAAAGACTGACTTAACAATCAGAACCAGGCTGAGTTAAGACCAGTTGGTAACTTCTCCTGGTGTATATCTCAATACAGGGCTTGTCTTTTAAATGTTTAGGCCTTTAAAATGATTGATTTTAAGTTATTGTCAGTTGTATTTTGTTGTTTGTGCACTCTATCCCCTTGTGATTCTCAGTACAATATGTGCTGAACTGACTTGTTTTTAGTCACCAGTTCTGTCATGATCCTAACACTTTAACTCTGAGTTCCATTTCCGTCTTTAGTAATGCTTTACTTTTACTGAGCTAATAATCATACATCATGATGTCATGCTGAAATGCTGCATCATAGACAGTAAGATGATAGATAACTGTCTACTCCCAAGTAGCATATGTAAAAGTGTATGTAAAAGTAATGTAAAATGTAAAAGTACATTAAGTTATCTTTCTTTACTGATTTTCAGCCTATAGCAAACCTTTTTTGGCATTCACAACTCATCCTCTGGCCCATCCTCTGTTGTGGAATTATAGCAGTAATGACACAGCTTATTTCCTCTTATACAGGTCTCTGATACAATAACAACTTAGCACAACTCCCATCTGTCTGAGAGGCAGTGGCCTTTATTTGACCCAATTTGTGTCTTCACAGCAGACACTAACAAGTTTATTAATTACAGACACAACATAGAGGTTTTGTAAAGAGGTACCCTGTTACAGCACATCAAATGTCTTGTGGCAGCATTGTGTTGCAGCAAAGTACATAGCTATTAGTTTGTCCACCATAGTACCAGATTGCTGCTAGCTAACTGTAACTTGTTTGTTGATTGGCCTGTGACGTAATAGGTCAACCAGAAAAAGGTACCGTACTAACAAGCTGAAAGGGGGCATATCACCACCTATTGCAGCAAAGTTGGACGTACTTTGGTCAATAAATGGATTCCCCTCCCGTGCTTGTATACTGGGACAAGGACAGTAGTCCAATTAAATTGTCCAGTCAAGCTAGAACCGTAGCTCCACTCAAGCTCAGATTCTGCTACATAAAGCCATCATTTTCCAAACATCAGTCATCAATTGTAGTGCATACATATAGTAAACTCAGTTTGCACTGTGCAGCTGTATTATGTACACAAATAAATAAAAATAAATAAAAAAGCTTTTTTAAAAATTGGAGCTGACTGCACTGAGACGTGGTATTAAAGGTCTCTGATGAGAGGCAACAAATATAGAAACTTCTGTACAGAAAAGAATCAACACCTCAGTGTTGGTGATCATCATCTCTATAGTTGTATTCTGGTCATTGCTGGCAATGTTGTAACATTTTGGAAAAAATAAAAATGGCAAATGTTGCATGTCTACTATTTTCAAAATTCTGTTGGAACACACTGTCACCTGTTTTCACTGAGAATTCGAAATGTGCATATGTGTATAAAAGATGTAGTGAAAGAGATGTAGTGGGGTTTGTGAGTTTTTTAACCCATGTTCTGTACAAGTATACGCTCAGATATCAGCTAACTCATAAAAATGCTGCAGGCTGGATCTTGGTATGTCATGCCTCTCTGTGATAACAAATCTGTCTACAAAAGGTGACATTATGCCAATCCAGCTCACCTTAGGAAGCTGTAAATCATTTTTTAAAGCAAAACCTTAATCTGATTATTCACAGTTACAGAGTGAGTGACATTTTGTAGTGAGTTGAGGGATGGAGAGTTTAGCAGTCTGCAGGCAGTGCTTTCCAAAACAAGATGCAAATGACAGCCACTTGTGGAGTATAATGTTTGTTTCCTGCAGAGACCGTTTACCTGTTTGGGGGCTGGGACGGCACACAGGACCTGGCTGACTTCTGGGCTTACAGTGTTCAGGAGAACCAGTGGGCCTGCATCTCCAGAGACACAGAGAAAGAGGTGAGCAGGCACAGACAGCTCAGAAGACAACAATCAAAGTTGCAAGAATGTTTGCCTCCCAGACCTTTCATCATGTTGTAGTGCTTAGAACATGCAATTGCTTTTTGGTTTAGCTTTAGTTTTTTTGCTTTAATAAAGGCAGAATTTAGGGAAAAAAAAGTATATTAGGACTCCACTCCAGCGATAGCTCTGACTGGAGGTGTTGTGCTTTTGGGCTGTCCATCCATCCCATTCTTGTGAATGTGATATCGCAACACCTTAAGGGAATTTCCTCAAATTTGACACAAACGGCCACTTGGAGTTACGGATGAACTGGTTAGATTTTATTAAAGTCCAAGGTCATTGTGTGCTCATCTGTCTCATTCTCGTGAACAGGATTTCTCAAGAACATCTTAAGCTAATTTCGTCATCCTGAAGTCTGGAGGAACTTTTGTGCCAAATTTTCACAGATTTTGGTGGTCAAAGATTAAAGGTCTAGGCCACCATGACCTTGCATCCATTTCATTCTTGTGAACGTGATATCTCAAGAACACCTTGAGTAAATATTTTCAAATTTGGCACAGACACCCACTTTGAGTCAAGGATGAAGTGATTTAGAATTTGGTTGTCAAAGGTCAAGGTCACTGTGAGCGTGCTTTTGTCTCATTTTGTAAATGTGATATCTCACGGAGGCCTAGAGGGAATTTCCTCAAATTTGACACAAACCTCCACTTGGACTCAACAATAAAGGGATTAGAATATTGCAGTCGAAAGTCAAAGGTCTTTGTGACCTCACAAAACACATTTTTGTCCATTAGTCAAGACTTAATAATATAATATTTTACACACATGTCTAAAAGAATAAAACAATGAAGTGATTACTGTTAATTTCAAAAGGTCAAAGGTCAACGTCACTGTGATGTCATACTTTCCTACAAAAACACATTTCTCAACATCATCTCAGGAACAGAAGTAGAGACATTTGGTCAGATACTGAGTTAGTGACACCCACCAATCTTGGGTGACCTTGAAATTGTGCTGATTGTATAGATCTTCTGTGCTGGGCTGCTCATTGTGTGTGAACCACTGATGTTTTCACAGTCACAAATGTAAACTGTAGCAATAACTTGACATGTTTGTGGAGGCATACAACCACAAAGCTGTAATTCTAGTTACTTGAAGTTTCAAGTTGAACTGTACATGTTAGTATAATTTATAGTCTTAATCAGTGCCTGATATTGTTGGTGGTTTGAATAATTTTTTTGGTCTCCTCTTTAAACATATTGACTGCTCATCAAGAAGAGCTTTTCTGTAAAGAAACTAATTATATTTATAAATGTAGAACAGCCATGCATATCTGTTATTTTTTTGTGCCAACCAGAGTGGTCCGAGTGCTCGTTCATGCCACAAGATGTGTATCGACTCCCAGCGACGTCAGATCTACACTCTGGGACGCTACCTGGACTCCAGCGTCAGGAACAGCAAGTCTCTGAAGAGTGACTTCTATCGCTATGACATTGACGCCAACATCTGGACACTACTTAGCGAGGACACGTCAGCTGACGGAGGGCCAAAGTTGGTATTTGACCACCAGGTAACTGGAGTCTGTTTGTATTTATACCTTCCTGACCTTAGGCTGGGCAATAACACTATCTCAATAGGGGAAGACGACAGAATTTATGTCAGTTACGATGATATATTTGCTGCCTGTTTGCAGAACAGAGCCTGCTGGGGAGAGAATGAAGCAGACTTGACAGTCAGTGATAAAAATGCTGGTCATCCAGAAATGCACCAAAAAGGAGACAGTATAATCAGTTCATGAAACAGCTGTTAAACCAGCAGAATAAAAACATACAGAAATGTGACGTCTTCAGTCACTCTGCCTCCAGTAACATCCAGTTTCTTTTTAGACAAAGCTCTTTATGCTAAAGTGCTGAAAATGAACTCACCTTATCCTCCCTAAGTTGAGGAAACTGTTGACAAAAAAGGCAACACAACGTCAGTTAGGCATGGGACAATGTGAAATTTTCATATCAGGATTAACCCCTGCCAAAATATTTGCAATCACCGTTTTATCCTGATAGTCATCACAACATGCTTTAAACTCTTAAAATGGCACTAAAACCTAAATTTCCCCTTGGGGATCAATAAAGTATGTCTGATTCTGATTAAAACATACTGGAATCACATCCTGGAATGAACATGCTTTTTAGAAAAAAAAAATCTTAAAAAGCCAGGCTTGTCAACTGTTTTAAATGGCATCATATCTTTGACAGTATTGGGCAAATTACTCTCAAGATGTAATATATTACACATTACTAGTTACCTTCATT
>JAPZEB010000015.1:2463945-2476170 GCA_029783705.1 Chaetodon striatus | reverse complement strand
TGTATATGGCATCAAATCAAAACAGAAGTGATGTCATGACAGTTTTCATATACAGCTGGTCAAGAAAATACTCGTTAACTGTTAGTAACAAGTACAGTTATACAGACTGTATTAGCCTGTGATTGGTGTCCACGTGGACCAGAGCTTTGGGACCAGGAACTGAGTAGGTGCGACGCACAACACACCCTAGCTGGTTCATGCGACAAAGGATGCCAACAGTGTCCACACGGTGCATGGAGGCCCGCACCCTCTCCCAATGCACTCTGAATCGTCTGACCTGCAAGCTTCCTTTAACCAAGCGGTACCCAGCATGAGGCATGTCTATTTTGATGTCAGTTACCAAATGGTCCAACTCTGCTCTGACAGAAAAGCCAAACTCTCTCATTCTTCTGAAAATAGAGCAAAAGGACACTCCCATCAAGTTAGAAATTCACGGCACAGGAAGACCTTGGTTGATGAGATGTAACAGAGAATCCGGAGGAATATCAAATCTTGGACGCCCAGTTGCTCCATGACAAACTTGCACAAATACTATGGGGACCTGATTTTTTCTTTCTTCAACAACCAACTTGTGCAGCTCTGTGAGTGAATCTACTATGGCTTTTGGGATGAGAACCTGGCCAGAGACAGCACTAAAAAGAACAGCCTCCTGAGAACACACAAATTCAAGGTCAAGTGGCTGCTGATTGACAATATGCTGAAGCCGTGTGTGGAGCCTCTCTAACATTGTTTGTGCAAGCAGTTCCTAGAGAGAGGGGGAAGGGGGAAAAATGTGTGAGGGGTCAAAAATACTGGTATACCTGAACATGACTAGTAAAATGACCAAAAACTGCTATTACACTTTGCTTTATTCTTAATATCTTCATGACCATTAGTGATAGAGACCTCAAATATTGGCACATGATTAATACAAGATTGTGCTTAAAGAAAATGCCATGAATTATATCATATAGATGCAGAAAATGAGTTAATAATACCCTCAATATAAAGAGTTTAGCCATCAACTCAAATCTAGGGCTGGTAGAAAATCGATAAGCATGCAGCACAAACTTTGAATGGTTCAGTTATACTAAGAACATGTTTGTCTTCCATCCTGCAAAGTTTGGTGAGGTTAGGAATAAGACTTTAAGATATTAATGCCCCAACATGGTTCCCTGATAAAGTGTTTTTGATGCTATAAAAATGAAATAATGTCAAGGACTGACAAAAATATGAAAACATAGGATTTGAACAGAAATATTTTTACAGGCCTTGGTTTTGGGACTCAAACATAACATAGAAAAACTTTTCATCTGAGACATTGCTGTAACCACTTTCCTGGATTCTGACTGATTTGACATGAAATGACCCCTCCTTATTCCACGAGACACTGGCAGAAGAGCAGTGTTGATTTGGAGGTCCTATTCTACAAGCTCAGATCTCTAAACATCTGTAGTAAGATGCTGCAGATGTTTTATCAGTCTGTGGTGGCAAGTGTTTTATTTTATGCTCCAGTCTGCCTCATAACACCCTGATGTCTAAAAAAACAAGTGTTTGATGGCTCCTCTCTCTTCATTGCAGGACAGGAAGATATAGAGGATCTTTCTTACCCACAGCCATTAGAATATATAACTCTTTAATAAATAGATGACCTCAATGACTAATTGAATTTCCCTAATAATGTTCGCCTCATCCTTATCCTATGCAAAAGCCTTTTGGTTGATTGGTGACAATTTGTATGTGCCCTGTTGAAAAATAAGTTTATTAGCTCTCCTCACAGTTTAATGCATCATTTGTGTATTCTGGTGGATGTATTCAGTATTCCGCCATATATTAAACTCAAACCACATGTAATTGTGACCCCCCAATTACCTACCTGTTAGTTTTGGATTTGAAAATAAGGGAAATTTTCCGGCGCTTGATGCGAGCCGTCCCACCACCCCAACCAAGCTCCAATATCCCTTACATTTTAAGACAGGTTTACAAGATATCTAAAAACAACTTGTCAACCGCTTACTAACTACAGTTAGGTGATCAGAATCTGATAGGCCTACCTTTGTTGACATTGAAATGCTGTAAACATTGCTATGTTATAATACAGCCTAATTAAAAACACAAAAGATTATACGAAGGACATTTATTTATTTTTTATAAAACGGGTGCTTCCCATCCTTAAATGTGATTGGCTGAGCCGCACTGGCATTGGCTGCAGTAACGCGCCACTTTACATTCTCAGTAACGGTAACGGCGTTGCAACGTAGGGAAAAGTAATTAATTAGATTACTCAGTTACTGAAAAAATAACGCCGTTAGTTACGCCGTTGTACTGGGTCTCTTCCATGCTCAGCCACCTTCAGACTGAATTGACCCACAGTTGACAGCATTTCACCGCTGGTCCACTTCCACCCAGTCAAATTATATATGTGTGTGCATGACTGTGTGTGTGCCTCACAGGAGAGCTGGACTATAAGTAGTCATCACTTGTTGACTTTCTACCATCTGTGAAAGCACTGAGCTCCTTCAAGTCTACACTGCCTCTGTCACCCTCCTTCTACTCAAAAAATTATGGCACTGCAACCTTTTGATGTGAGGTTCGGAGCTTTTCTTTTAATCTTTAGATTATTTGCATATTTTAATGTTGTACTTGCTTACTCAATAAAAGTTCCAAGGGAACTTCCCATATTTAGACATTTATGTTTCTTGACTTTTTATGTATGTTTTTATGTATGTATGATAGGTCATTTAAAGGCCTTTCCCCTATTAACAAAATGTCCAGTTTTAGGATTCAAATGGAGACTTTTACAATCAAAATGTCTGGCATTAAAATTTTTAACTTTAAAGCCATCAGCTGATCTGTAGTTTGTACATTTTTCAGGGAGACACATGTGCTACTTGGCCACCCATCATACATGTTTCTAATGTCATAGTGGAGCCACAAAGAGTCAAGTGAACGTCTGTGGCCATGGTTCCCATCTTAAGACTAGTGGGTATGACTTATTTTCCTTTTTAGTTGAGGGAATGTTGAGTCAGGCAGATGTGGAATCTTATCTTAAAATAAGATAAGATAAGATTGTACAGACACCTATACAGAGGGTCAGATCACCCAAATTACAAATACACATGTTCTCATGTACGTTTAGTGGCACTGAGCCACAGTTTTCTCTGAGATTTCTGTCTCTGCCTTCATCTCAACACAGTGAGTTGATCTCTCATACCTGTAATTTGGTTCATTTGGTCAACACCAGAGGGAGAAAAATTATACATTATTGAATTTTAGTTTTGGTTGGCTTCCTGTTCACACTGACTTTTTGCAAACTAACCAAGAGTAAACATCAAGTTCTACTGACTGACAGGTAACTTGTTGATTGGACAGTTTTGGTGCCTGCATCATCATCAGGACCCAAAGGGAGAAATCAAATTCTGGTGACTGACAGAAGTTTCAGCAGCAGCATTTTAATGCCTCTAAAATGTTTCTGTTTCTGTTCTTTGGTTTTACAAAGAGCTAATAGAGAAATAAATGATTGTAAGCATTATTAGTATGCTATTATTAGACTGCAAATAAATGGCATGTTATGAATAATGACTAACATAGAAACAGGATGAAAAGAAGGTGTAAGAAGATGTAAAGTGTGAGCTCGCTGTGAGGGATTTTCAGATGTGCCGGAGGTTCAACAAGTAGTTTGCTGCAACATTTGGAATCTCAGCAGATCACGTGAACTTTCATAACCCTTGAAGGTATAGCCAAGATCAAGCTTCATGTGACAAAAATGTTACGTTCATTCTAATGTTGATTAACAAAAATGGCATTCGTCTGCTATGATGATCACTAATACCACCAAATAATACACCAAAGTTGATAGGTTGGGAATCCCTGGGTTTGTGCATATTTCTCCTTGTTGCAATCAAAGCCACTGCACTCCAAGTCTGTATTTTTCATCCCAAATGGTCACACATTTAAAAATAAATACCACCTCACATTGTGTCAATCACAGTGACACACTGACTCAGAAACATTTTTATGGAATTGTAGGAGCAAGGTTAATTTTCTGCACCTGTCAAGAGCCTTTAGAGAGCAGTTTGACCAGGATGCAGGGATGGAAATGTGGCGAAAACTGCAGTAAACGTACATCTGCAACAAGGAAGAGGAACTTTTAACAGGTCAGGTAGTTAGATTCATGCGGATGATAATGATGACAAGGATGATGTAATAGAGGATGAGGACCACATACAGACAGAGAGAGTGACAATGAAGATACATAGAGGGAAGACAGTGGTGACAGGGAGGTTACTTCAATGGAGAGATGCAAGGAGGCAAAAATGTCTTTTCATATGTTATGTAAATGTTTTGCTTTTAATTAAAACAATAAAACACATTTGACTAAGGTTGCAAGGTTTCTGCAGTTTCTGAGTTCAGTGTCTTGCTCAAGGGCACCTTAGCAGTGCCCAGAAGGTGAACTGGCATCTCTCCAGCTACCAGTCCATGCTATATTTGGTCCGTACAGGGACTTGACCAGGCGACCCTCCAGTTCCCAAGCCAAGTGCTTATGAACTGAGCTACTGCCACCCCCTATTCAAAGGGGAATCACTTTTCGAGATCCTGTTTTGATCCCTGCTTTGTTCAGTGTTACTTACTTCCAAAAATCTTTCAAACACTGTCGTCTGACTGCCCAGCTGCCAAAGCCAGTCAAGAGAAACTGGGTGTTGATAAAATGCTCTAATTGACATTGCCTGATTCTTTGTTTTACTGCTGGTATTATGGAAACCATGACCAGTTTTAATCACAATGTAGTATATGATTTGCCAGACTGATACAGCATAAATGTATGTGGTGTTTCAACCTACTTGTTCTATATGTCCGTGTAAACACACCTCTGTGGATCACTTATCCTACTTGGCTGCTTAAGATTACCATATACAAGTCAACCTGAATGAAGAGAGATGAAAAGTTCCAGAGAGACACAGACAGACAGAGAGGACTTTTTGTCCTCCATTGTGGTCGTTCTCTACAATCGGGTCTACATCATACTCCGAAACTGAAGCTGTGGTTGTTTGGGATTCCCTATTGCATCTATAATTTTGCAGCATAATAATGTTATTAAATGCCAAGTGATTATTCCCCTTGTCAGGCATTATTGAGCTAATTAATGGAAGAAGCCTTGAAGCTGCAAATGTATTATTCATTATTTCTCAGAAACAACAATTATCTTAAAGAACCTAACACAATAATGACTGTATTTATTAAAAATGTTTTTCAGGGAACCATAATTTATCTCATTGCCTGTGCATCATCCTTTCTACTGGCTACATTGCATTCTGGTCTACTGAGGTTTGAGCCAGAGGAGAAATTAAAAAAAAGGAAGCATGATTCATAGAAAACAGAGCAGGACTCAGGTTTCATGTGTATTATCTATGTAGCATCCATCCAGTACATGTCGCTGCAGTGTGTCTGCACTGGAATAATGCATCAGTGATGGGATCCCTCATGTTAAATGAATGAAAGCCCACAGCAGGGTGAAAGAGAGGTTCTCTGTGAGTGCCAGCTCAGTGACTGGATGTGAGCTCCTCAGGTCTTCTTCTTCACCCTGCCTCCTCCTGACCTGCTGTGTCTGCGGCTCTGCTTTATGCTCCAGTGTGCTCAGTGATGAATCTGAAGTGTTAAAGGAGGCCTGAAAAGCCTGGTTCACTGTTTCTTGTATTATTATGTAGATGTTTCATGAGCTGTCAAGTGCTATCTTTGTCTCAGGCTGATTTTGCATTCTGTCAGTGTTCTTTGGTATTATCACATGCACTCTTAGAGTCAGATTCACTTCATTTGCCAGCTACAAAGAATAGAGTGGAATTTGCTTTAGTGACAGTGGTGCAGAAACATATTGACAGCTAACACGGTGAAATGTAAAAAGGCATGCTGGTACACAGAGTGCAGGGTACAGGACTACAGGAGCTCGTATTCAGTGCCAGGAGGCAGTGTGGGATGTACAGTACACAGTAGCATGCTGTCACTGTGTGTGTTATCATACATTGCATGCGGGCAGGTTCAGAGTCCCAACCCAAGTGCCAGGATAAATGCAGGCAAACCAAAAATATTTTCACATTCCCATCATTTTAGCAGTTATGCTAAAACTGTAATGTGTGGTTAGCTTTAGGGCACCAAAACAACTAGGAATGTTTTGGCTTAAAATATTTTTTTTGGAGGGCATCCCTGCTGGAAAACCAGCAATAGACTCTACTGCTTTTTGTGGAACTGCTCCCACTGGAACAACAGTGACAGGTTACTTAAAAAACATCCACATTTGATGGCTAACAAGCTGCTGGAAACACAGCGATGTCTCACAATATCACAACTGGTTCTGTTGTTTGTTGGTTTCAAACAGAGGTGTGCAGTGGTCTGTGGCTTGGCAGCTTGGCAGCTCAAATACCATGTCACTTTAAAACGTTGATATGAGACGTGAAACATTCAAATTAGGGCTGTCCTTGAATATCAGTTTTTGGGCATCGAAGCTTCAGTCAGAAATGATCATGATTAGTTGAAGCTTTGTGGGGGGTGGTGAGCAAGACATGAAGATATTAATCAGACTTCTCTAAAACATCAGTTTTCAGTTGATGCACCTGAACTGCAGGTTGCAGTAACATTAGCTATAATAGCTAGAAAAAAAGGATGGCTAAGATGTTACTTATAGTTTTCAGGTGATTTGCCAAGCTCGTTGTATATTTTTGATTTGATCCGATAAGTTTATTTTGAATATATGCAAATAATATAAAACCAAGGAAAACAAATATAATAGAAGAATAGCAACAAATGAACAGGAAAAAATAAATAAATAAATGAAACAGAGAGTGAGAAAAAAATGCACATATTCAGTGAGAAGAAGTAAAACTTATATACTCTCACCCCTTATCCATGAAAATATAATATTCCATGTCGATCACAGATTAAGTTATATATCTATACAAAATGACTTTTTAAAATGTATTATTAAATAGCTTCATAATTCTCGCAATATATTTGTGACAAATGCATCACTATGTATCTCCACTAATATTCTAATATTCATTTGTAATTAATAATAATTAATAGTAATATGCTGTATTATTTGTTTATGTTTATATATTATTCATTTGATAGTTTACCTCTGGAATGCCACAGTAAATATTTATTATTATTATTGTTTATTATTATTTATATATATTATATTATAATTATTATAAATACACAATACACGTACACATAACAAAATAAACTACAAACACAGAACACAACCAATTCACAGAAAACAGCCAAATAACCAGTGACCCCTATGACACCTAGTGATTTTCATCACCTCCTTCCTCCCTGTACCAAGTGAACACCCTGTTTTTCTACATTATTTTAAATTGTTTCATATTTGTTCATTCCTTTAACTCAAACAAACTCAACAAAAGCTTTTCCTAGTTGTGCGTATGCAGTGTATTTTGAAATTAGATTTACCCCTTAGATTATAACACCCTTCTCGCTCACTGAACAATTTCTGAATGTTTCCTGGTAGTAAACTGTTTTTTGCTTTGAACATTATTTGTGCTGTTTGATAATCAATCATGTGTGTGTGTGTTTTAGTATTTTGGACTGTAAAAATAATGAGTTTTTGTGCTCCTGGACATTATGAATTATTCGTATTGCTCGCTTTTGTAGAATTGTTAGTGATGTTGATAGTTTTGTAGTTATTGCCCCATATCTCTGCACAGTACTGTAAGTTAGGTGAGACTAATGAACAGTATAGAATGTGGCGTGATTTCTGGTCCAAAGCATTCTTTACTCTGGTTATTATTGCAATGCTTCTTGAGATTTTTGTTTGGACCAGTTTGATTTGTGATTTCCAGCTGATTCTGTCATCTATGATTACCCCTAGAAATTTTATTTCATGAACTCTTTCAATTTCTACTCCATCTTTTCTTATTTGTACTTGTGTGTTCGTTTTACAGTTGCTAAATAACATTATTTTTGTCTTTGTCAAGTTTAAAGATAAGTTTGTGTCAAACTATATTTTTAGTTTGTTCATTTCAGACGTGATGTCCCCCTGTAATTGTTTCAGGTTTTCCCCAGCACAAAAAATATTAGTGTCATCAGCAAACAAAATTAATTTCAATAACCGTGAAACTTTACAGATATCATTAATATATAAAATGAAGAATTTGGGTCCCAACACTGACCCCTGGGGCACACCACAAGTAATGTTCAAACAATTTGAGGAACAGTTTCCCAGTTTCACAAACTGCTGTCTCCCACTCAGATAACTTTTAACCCAATCCAGTACTATTCCCCAAATCCCATATCTTTCTAATTTATTTGTTAGTATTTCGTGGTTGATTGTGTCAAATGTTTTTTTTTAAGCAATGAATACCCCAACTGCAAATTGCTTCTGATCTATGGCACTTGTAATTTCTTCTATTGCTTCCATTATTGCTAATGATGTTGATCTTTTTGTTTTGAACCCATATTGATTTTCTACCAGTAATTTGTGTTTTTCTAAGAATTTATCCAGTCTGTTATTTAAGAGTTTTTCTAATATTTTTGAAAATTGTGGAAGTAAGGAGACATGCCTGTAGTTTGTGATGTGGTGTTTGCTCCCAGTTTTGTACAGAGGCATGACTTTGGCTATTTTTATTTTGTGTGGAAATGAACCAGTTTGAAATGATAAGTTACAGATGTATGCGAATGGTTTTGAGATACCCTCAATAACCATCTTTCAGCAGACTTGTTGTTAAATTTTTTCCACAACGTCCAAAATTTCATTTTCGTCTACTGCCTTCAAAAACATTGAGCAAGTGTTCACCATTTGCTACATCATCCATGTTATAGTTTTCAATATCCTTATCAATAAAAAACTCAGGTAAATTATTTTGTCTTGAGCCATTTTTTTCTGATATTGTTTAGTATATTCCATATTCCTTTAATATTATTTTTGGTGTAATTTAATATCCCCTTATAATACTCCTTTTTACTATCCCTTATAATACTATTTATCTTGTTTTATATTTTTTATATTTCTTATATTTATTTTCTGCATCTTTGGTTCTCTATCTTGTGAAATCTCTATAAAGTGTATTTTTCTTTTTACAGGCATTTTGTAGCCCCATGGACACTTATGATATGCTATTTTTCTGTTAAATCTTTAATTGGACAATTTATAGAGAGCAAAATGTTTTTAAGAACTCTTCATATACACTGTTAACATCTTTTTCTCTGTATATGGTGTCCCAGTTCTGTTCCAATAATTCCTGTTTTAGTGTGTTCATGGCTTCTTCTGTTCTTACTCATCTGGATTCTGTTTGATTATCTAAATTATTTCTAAAAGTGCAATCATAGACTGTAAAAACTGTATAAAAGGGGTCGTCTACCAGAGGGCAGAGGGTAGTTTGAAGGTTCTGCGCAGTATCTTAGCTGTTCCTAGGACTGCACTCTTCTGGACAAAGACTTCAGATGTTGTATCTGGAATCTGCTGGAGCCACTCTCCTAGTTTGTGGGTCACGGCCCTGAGTGCTCCAGTTACCACTGGCACTACCGTCCCTTTACTCCCCACATCTTTTCTAGCTCCTCTTTCAGCCTTTGATATTTTTTGAGCTTCTTGTGTTCTTTCTTTCTGATGTTACTGTCGCTCGGGATTGCTACATCTATCACCACTGCTTTCTTCTGTTGTTTGTTGATCAACACCATGTGTGGTTGGTTAGCCATCACCAGTTTGTCTGTCTGGATCTGGAAGTCCCACAAAATCTTAGCCCGGTCATTCTCAACCACTTTAGTAGGGGTGTCTTCCATTCTGACCTTGGGACTTCTTGCCCATACTCAGAGCAGATGTTCCTGTACACTATGCCAGCCACTTGATTATGGTGTTCCATGTATGCTGTTCCCGCCTGCATCTTATACCCTGTTATTATGTTCTGAACTGTCTCAGGAGCATCTTTGCGCAGCCTGCACCTGGGGTCCTGTCTGGTGTGGTAGACCCCTGCTTCTATTGATCTTGTACGAAGTGCTTGTTCTTGTGCTGCCATGATTACTGCTTCTGTTCTGTCTTTCAACCTAGTCTTTTCCAGCCACTGGTAGGATTTCTTGATGTCTGCCTATTCTTCGATCTGTTAGTGGTACATCCCGCTCAGGGGCTCATCCTTCCATGATGGTTCATCCTTGTCTTCTGCATTCTTGGATTTCTGCTGCCTGAGGTATCAACTTAGCAGCTCTTCCTATTCCTGGATCTTGGTTGTTTTGTCTTGGACAGTGTCTCTGTTGCTCACCAGTCCTCAGCCCCCCTCACTATGCTTAGTGTACAGTTTCAGGGTGCATACAGAGGATGTGGGATATAGCAATTAAAGCTTTCAAGCTTGGAAGCATTTGATTCAGTAGAAATGTACAGTTCCCACATTTCTTCTAGTGACTGGGCTGGAGGTACAGTGTCCAGAATCACAATTCGAGAAAGTCAGACCTTATAATTTTTATTTAAAATAAATTTTGTCAAGCACCATTTACTTCACAATGTTAAACTTGTTCCAAGGTTACTGATCATGATTTTTTTTTTTAAATATCTTTCAGTGTTAAGTGAAACACTTCCCAAAGCTCTTTCAGTGTGAATTTAATTATATTGTCAAACTGTCGTATACTGATTGACACTTCTTACCTCCTGCTGTACAGAGCTGTCAGTACTAGCTTCTAATGATGCACACTGATGATAAAGCTGAGCGGAGTAGAAATGTAGTTAAGAGTTATATCTGATGGTCTCTCTCCCCCTGACTCTGTCTCTGAGCCTGAGGTAAGGACTGACGGAGCCGTAATTGCTTGTGTATTATCGTCATGTCAGTAATAATCATTAGGGGGATTAGACTGAGTACTCTAACCAGGAAGAGACGCAGCCAATCATTGCCCCAGACTTGATTGGTTTTACACACATACATACATACACACACAGTCACTTCCCCAAGTTTTTACTAAGCTTTGTTTAATGAAGTTGTGCCAACATTGCTAATCACCTGTATCTCTACTTCTCTGCTACTTCTCTGCTCTGCTTGCAGTGTTCATTTAAATCCCAATTAGGTTGCAGCACTTCAGTTTTGTGTAGGGTAATGATAACAACCCTTCACACACACTTACACACACACACAGCTTTAAAGAAGTCGTATGTGTGTGTGTGTGTGTGTGTGTGTGTGGGCATGTGCGTGTATGTGTGTGAGTTTGAGAGTTAGCTGATGTGCGAGTGGCCCAGTGTGAAGTGGATCTCCACCTTCTCCCACTGTGGTAAAGTAAGATTAGCAACAAATTAATCCTCCTCCAGCGGCCCATAATCTTTTGCTGATAGATGGCAGCAGATGTTTTGCGTGATTGCTGGGCTGCACTGAGCATGTCCGGGAGTGGGCCTGCTGTTTATAGGGTGCCTTGTGTGCAATCAAACACTGAGACAATATAAAACAATGTAATATTTACTGACTGCAGTGGTAGTTTTGCATTAGGTGACTTTAGGGCTTGACAACTGAGCTGAAACTGACAGTCTTAACAAAAAACAGACATTATGAGGTTTAGCAAATTGGTATTTACTGCAGTGTAGGCTGTTTTATTTACTTCGTACAATCCCTGTTTGTCTCAGGTCAGAGCCTGTATTTATCAAATACTCTCCTTTTCCATTATGGAAGTTAAATGCTTAACTTTTTATCAACTTTTCTGGCTGAACCTCAGCATGTCAGTAATTCAGTGAGTGATGAGGTTACATCATTGGTCGCAGGGACTGAGTGTTGGTGACACCCTGACAGAGTCATGGATGGCTGAAAGTCAAAGCTGATGAAAGTCCTGTATTGTATTACCCATTTTCTTTAACCTGTATAGCATGAAAGATGCGCTGGTCAGAGTGGCAGCAAGTCTGAGTATCATGTTTGTTTGAGTGTATTATTTTTTTCTTGTTTTTTTTTTTGTATAAGATTTATTGTCATTACTAGTTAACAGCAGCTTTGGACTAAGAAATAAAAAAAAATAATAATAATTCTCTGTGCTGTTTAAAGACTATCGCTGACTGCTACAGACAGCTTTTAAGATTAAATGTTTTCTTACATGTTACTCAATGAATGAGTTGAGGTTATGAATCACACCTTAAATATTAATTTGACAGTTTTGACCATTCCATTTGTTTTTATTGTCTCTCTTGCAAGACATATACTTTAGTGAGAGTGGATCACCAAGCGCTTAAAAATTGTATATTAATTTCAACCAGATTAAACAAATATTCTATTTCCTCAC
>JAPZEB010000015.1:2403820-2414462 GCA_029783705.1 Chaetodon striatus | reverse complement strand
TAAGTTTATGTCTATTCATTGACTCAGTCATCAACCAAAATTTATCTGAATTGAAAAACTCATTGTGTCAAATATTCCTATTTGAGAAAAAATGTGATTAATCGAGATTAATTAATTACAAATCCTCTAATTAATTAGATCATTTTTTTATTGCGTCCCACCACTAATTATTTTACAAAGTATTAAATGGGCCCCAAAATCAATCAAAAATGCACATTTTTCCCTCTTACCTGTGGTGCCTGCCATACAGTGACAGTGAGTAAATGCATGCTAACATGTTTCCTTTTGTGCTGATACAGTTGGCAGGTCCAGTTCAGTAGAAAAATCTAGTTCCCTTAGGCCTATACTGGAGAGAATACAGACATCTCTATAATCAATATCTCTATCAATCGAAAACTCACACAAGTTTTGTTCAGTTTAAGACAAGATGTTACAATCCCTTGATGCACATACTTGAGACTATTAGTGGGAGTAATAGTGTTGTCTGGGGGTTTCAGAGTGGGAGCCAAAGGGTTAAGGTTAGATGGATAGAAAAGTAGAATAGAGCATAGGTAAATAGAAGAGGTCCCAATCACACAGAAAGCATTTTAACAGCTTTGACATGACTTTTTATAAATTTTAAAAAATGAGAGTTGGGCTTTTTGATCACTATTTTTGCATTGCTATATACTTTTTTTTTTTTTTACATATTTCTGCGTTCTGAACTTTTTTGAGTTGAAAAAACTTTTACTTTGAGTAGAGAAGCACTCCATATCATCTCTGGTGGGCCTCCTGTGGTGGTCATGACAACAAGTTTACAGTTGGTAAACAATTGGTGGAAAAACTGGTGGGAGCGGTTGCTGGTTGCTGGAACTATACGGCCCAACAATGGTGAGCAGGTTGTTTAACTGCCCCTGACTCATCCTAAAATATGTCTGAAAAGCGTTTTTTTTTTTTGTTCTCCGAATATCGGTGGCAACTGCTGTGAGTGTAGTGCAGAGTGGTGTCAACAAAATGTAACAGAGAAGCTTGGATTACAACACACGCAAGCATGACTTCGTTCTCTGCTCAGGACGTCATTACTTGTCCTTTAATGTGTAGCACAAGCATCAGAGCAAACTGTAAAGATGATGATTATACATTTTGACTGTTGTTAATAATATTTTAGTGTTCTTGCAGTTACATGTACTCAGTTGCTGTTTTAACACCAACATGTTGAATCTTGTCACCGAATAAAAAGAATCAAAGGTGGAGTGGAGAAAGGTTCATGTCTAACACTAACAATATAGTGTACAGTTTTTAGAAATAACCTGGCTTCCCAATTATAGTTGGGCACCTGGCACCTCATGCTCCCACTGTCTGACTGGGTCAGATGAGCTGATTGGACACAGGGGATGTATAGGGTTACCAAGGCACGCACACAGGGACAGACAGACGGATGGACAGATGGATAAATGGACATGAACAGATGTATTGAGACCTCTGCAAAGCCTCCAGGGAATGCAGGGGCACATTGAGACTGGCTCTGTTTTGTACACTGGCCAGCTAGGTCTATAGTTCACGGGCTGGGTGGCTGATTGGCTGGCTACATGCAGTGTAAACTTTAGGTAAGGTAACATTTAAACAAACAAAAGCCACCCAGTGACTATATTAAAATGGCTTTTTCTGTTCAGTAAGTCACAATGATATATGGAGATCATTCTGCAAAGGTTTCAATTCTACAGAACTGTTTTTGACTACAAAAACTACAAAGCTGTTCTTGTTTAGAAAGATGTTTAGTATCTTTGCATGCTTGAATTTGCAAACACATGATGGGGTGTTTCAGTATAAAAGGACTCAGGCAACAGTGTTTCTTATTCTTTTTTTCCCCCAGTGCCTAAAAAGACAACACTGCGACGAATTTCTTCCTCATCATCTCACTTTCAGTGACCTGCCCGATGTGCTACAGCAGTGGTTCCCAAAGTGGGGGGGTGTGCCCCCTAGGGGATGCGCAGAGCCATTGTAGGGGGGGCACAGCTAAGGGGGAGAGCTAGTGAATACATGCTTAAGCACTGCTAGCATAACATGGACAAGTTTGTGACATTACCAGCTAAATGCAGAGCAGAAGATCAATCTTCACCAAACGTGTCAACTATCAAAGCACAGACGGGGCTCAGGCCATGGCTGGGAGACGTGGAGGGCTGCGCGCCCTCATTCAGCGCGTCTCCCCAGATGTGCACTCGACGGACTGCATAAGAGCAGTGCATCCACCGAGAGCGCTGGCGTCTAAACAACTGAGCCTCGGGCTGGACGATGTGATGACCGACGTGATTACTACAGTAAACTTCATAAAAACGCGACCTGTCAAAGCCTGCATTTTTTCTGTGCTGTGTGAGGAGATGGGCTCTAACCACATAGGTGTTTTGTTTCACAGAGAGTCTTGGTGGCATTGAATGTTGAAAGTTGAAATGTTACACAACAAAAATTATAAGACATGATGCACTTTTATTAATTAATAAATTAATAAATAAATCATTATCGTTAATCATATAAAGATATGTAAAAACAGGCAATTGTAATTATTCCTACATTACTGCTGAAAACAAAAAAAATGAAAATGTATGTATAAATTGCCGTGAATTATCCATTGGTTGGTCAAGTGTAGGTCACGATCAAACTCAATGTTTGTCCTATATGGGAAAACACCACATGCTGCATTTCATAGGCTTTTCATGACTGTGGAAACCCTGAATATTTATTCACTGCAAAGTTAGCATTGGTGGGTTTGTTTTGTAGTGGTGGTGGGCACGGTTTGTAGGGTGTGTAGTGGAGGTATCAAACAAAATGTGGTAGCAGCTATATATGTCTCCACATTTAATAGGCATACAACCACCCTGCGGTTGTTTATCTTGGCACTCCAGTCAAGTTTCTCTTACAGTTTACATCCATGTCTGTAAAAACATGGATGCTTTACACACATCTTTTCCCCAGGAGGCACAGAAGATCTATACAATCAGCACAGTTCCAAGATTAGTGTCACCAATTCAGTTTCTGACCAAATCTCTTGTCTCCTCCTCTGTTCCTGAGATATGACACTGAGTAATGGCCAGAAAAGTGTTTTTGCACAACATTATGATGTCACACTGTAGTCGAGCTTTTGACATAGATCTCACAATAGATCACCACTAAGTGTCAATATGTATATATCAGAAATCATTAATGATTATTCATTATGTTAAATAAAGTGACTTAATTTACATTAAATCACCTTGTGTTTGGCACACTAACTTTTCTGGTCTCCAGGTTCTGCTCCTACTGCTGCATGCAGGTCATGGTCCAGGAGAACGAGCGCAAGAGAGTCTAAGGAGCAAGAGCCAATGAATGGCTCAAGGGAAAGAGCAGCAACAGTCTGTAGAGCAAGTGCCTCCTTTAAATGTTCAGGGGCAACAACCAGAGCTGGAGCTGGTCAGTGGCTCAGGAGAAAGGGGATAGAGTGAGTGAGTGAAGAGAGCAGAATTCCTAGAGTCTGTCTGGTGACATTACAGAGTCACATGTCATTGTGAAAGCACTGTCCAATCAAGTTTGATGACTGGTCTCTCACTCAGGTGTGACAAAGAAGTTTGAAGAACAAAGAACCTTTATGTGTCCAGTTTAGATCTGCACATATGACAAATCATCTGTGGTTCAGTGAATCCCAACAGTGTTCTTGAGATATCGCAGTCATGAGAATGAGACCTATTCAAGGTCACAGTGACCTTGACCTTTGATCACCAACACCTCATTGGTTCATCGTTGAGTCCAAGGGGACGTTGTTGCTAAATCTGAAGAAACTCCCTCAGGGTGTTCTTGAGACATATGGACGTATGGACAACCTATAAACATAATGTCTCCGGCTACGTCTATTGCGAGGTTATTTTCTTCCCTATGATAGCTGCATCCTCACAAATCTATATCTTTTCAACACTTACTAAAGGTAAACCTGAGCTACTTCATGGGTTGGAGGTGGGTGTATGTGTGACGTCTGTGCAAAAATACATGATTTCCCAAACACTGAGGTCAGGAGAAGAAGATGAGCATTGCCTGATCTTGTTGTCATGGAGACCATGGAAGAAGACTATCTAGGGCTTATTACAGGCAACTGGAGGGAAATTTTTTACTGTCCATTTCAAACACAACTCCTGCTTTTCCTCTCTGGCTCAATATTTAAGTTTTAATCTGCAGCATTCAGAGCTCATGTGACGGCTGTCTTTCCCTTTCAGTGCAGTAATGACTACCGCTGTGGGTTCATGTGGGTAAGAGGACAGCCACTTGTCAGTGAAACCCTTCAGCAAAAATAACCCGGAATGAGATGCTTTTCAGTTCATGGGCATTTATTTTTGGCCCATATGAGCCACAAAGCAAATAAAGAGTTTCATACCAAAAGGAAATGTATCCACTTTGAATCAAATTGATGTCACCCTCTAACAACTTCCATATCTAGAAGTTTCATGCCAGTAATTAAAATGATATCATTTTGGAATGAAACTCCCTAAAGGTAACTGTCATGTTAAAACTGAAAGTGAGTACAAAGGGAAATCATAGTAAATCACAGTATTACAATGCTGTTGAAAGAAAATGGCCTTAATGGCATGACAAAGAGAAATACCTTGTTAACCAGTGAATCTCAGGAGGCACATATTGGGGTTGATTAGAGCCACTGGCTACGTTCACATGCACAAAATACACTGCTGAGTTATCACATTACGGAGGTGGTTTGGTTTAGGAATTATTAAAGTTAATATGATTTTATTTCTCCTGGAGTCAGCGATACTAATGTAATATTCAGGCTGTTATATTTGGATCTATTTTATTTGACCTTTCACACACATATTCTGAAAAAGTGCATGAAATCTGATGTTTAATCAGGTCATGTTTCCACTAATTAGGATTACTGAGTAGAAATCAAACTATGCTGACATCACACTGCTGATTAATTGCGTGCATGCATGTGGATACTGTACGTACATGCACTGTAAACAGCGTGTGATTAGTATGCAAACATCCACCTTGGAATTATGAATACCTCCTGCTCTGTGTGCCTCTATCTCACAAACTAACAGAGATGCTGGACAGGACAAACTAACAGAGGAAATGACTGAGAGTAAACATAGAGGGCTGTCATAATATACACATCATTTCCTTTCCTTTGTTTTACAAAAAAAGTGTCACAGAAGGGCTGTGAAACATTTACATCATGTAACAGGAGGCTATGGCTGAAATGATGACTGGCTGCAACGACACACACGAAAGAAAAGTATCTGTGGAGTGGTTGATGCAAAGCAATAACTGACCATTCACTAACCCTGCACCCCTCACTTCCTGTTGCCATGCATGTAGCTCTGTGTTCTTACATAGCCATATGCAGCTCATAATGCTAATCCAGAAATCCATAGTATTCTTTGAAACACTGGGTCCTTGATTTCAGACAGTGAGAGACTTAGCTGACTGAAGTGACTAGCAAGCTAATTAAGCTTAAACGTTACCTTCATGAGTTAATTGGAAACCCTGTCTCTAGCTGACTCTTCTTCTGAAACACAAACTTGATGACTACATTTGACAGAACACAAATTTAAACACAACACTTTTGTTCTTGCTCACATTTTCCCCAAATTGAAATTAAAGAGCTAAGACTTTTTCATACACTCAATAGATGTATTTCTCTCAACCTTTGGTGAATCTGGCAGTACATCCAACCAGCCTCACAACTGCAGACCACATGTAACCATCGTCACCTGTAAGATCATCTAAGACCAGCCACCCAAACAGCAATTTGTTTGCACAACTGAAGAATTTCTGCACAAACCATCAGAAACCATCCCAGGGAAGCTCATCTGCATGCGTGTCCTCCTCATCAGGGTCTTAATCTGATGTTTTTCCATCATAACCTACTTGTGCAGTTGTGAAGCTGATTGGATGTACTGCTAAATTCAGGAAAACAACATTGGAAACGACTTACAGAAGTGAAATGAACATTCAGTTCACAGGCAACAGCTCTGGTGGACCTTCCTACAGTTAGCATGCCAATGGCATGCCCCCTCAAACCTTACGACATCAGTGGCAATGAGTTGTGTAAACTGCATATTTTGGAGTGGAATTTTATTGTGACCATCCTAAAGCACACCTGTGTAGTAGAGCTTCCCCTTGAAGTCAGAGTTTTGAATCATCAGTCAGGGACCCCTCAGTTCACTGTGATTGCTTGAAGTCTAGCAGTCTCTTTTTTTGCTAGTCAGTGTGCTGTGCAGTGATTTCTGGAGAGGCTTTGGTAGTGAGTGAGTGAGCACTCTTGACTTTCAAGGCAGCTGCAGACGTGATGCAGCAGCACCGAGGAGGAGAAACATTGTAAGCACTGTAAGGATCTGAGATGACATGATCTTTTCTCTTCTGCATGAGAATTGTAAATTGACAGCTCACAGAAACTTAATACTACTCAGTCTCTGGCTTTTGTTTGATATCTAGTGTTGGCAAAAATGTTGCATATTTCCGATCAGTCTTTAGTGCAGTTAGCTTGTTTACTATATTACATGAATATCGCTGTCACACTGAAAACTGAAGCTGAGCCCCATTCAAACCTAAAAACTTCAAAACTTTATATGGGAAAAAAAACCCTGAATCATCAAATATTCAATCATCAAATAAATGGCTGAATCTGATTTGTCTGACATAATTTTGAGTCAGATGCAGCCCTACTATTTAGTAATGATGCTGCTTAATCAGCATCATTATTTATGACTTAACTGTCAGGTGGATGGATTATCTAAGAAAAGAAGTATTAACACAGATTTTAACACATTTGTGACCAATATGTGTTGAGGGCATAGAATAAGTCTTGGCTCTTAAACTTATGAAAAATGGCAACAAATATATGTGTTGTGTTTAAGTTTTTGTGCAGTATAAATATATATGATGCTAAGTTAATTAGTGACATAAAAAAACACTAAATACACAGCAGTGTATTGTATTGCAGTGTGGAGCTCGTTGGTTCATATGAAAAAGAAAAATGTACGATCAGTCTGTTATTTTATTTGCCAGATATGCTACGGTTGACGGGCACATTAGAGCAGATAATCCATACCTTACGCTTTTGCTCTAGAGGTTTTGGAATAGCAAGAAATACACCCTCACCAACTTTTAATATACAAGTATTGCTCCAAGCTACAGCCCCATGCACACTACAACATGTAGTGAAATCCACTACAGACCTGATGTAGCCAGTTACGGTTGCTGTGACTGGACAATCATTGTTAAGGGAAGGGGTTGTTCAGGGTTGGGCCAACCTGGTACCGTGCAGTGTTGGCTGTTGGCCTTGTGAACTTGACTTTAAACATCAATTTATTTTATTTTGACTTTTTTTCTTAAAATTTCATCCATGAAAGTGTCATTCACTACACTAAATCTTATCATGAGATTATCTGACTTGCCTTAATTCAGAGTAAAGAGTACTGGTCTGCGAGACTGAACTTCATTTTCTTATTAGTTTCCAGAGCAAAAAAGGTTGGTAACCCCTGATTCAACGTCCTGTCAGGAAGCAGGTTAGAAAACAGACATAACAAAGAAAACCCTACTTTACATGAATATGAAAGAAAATGATCACAGAAATGTTTAATTGCAGCCAGGAAGAATGGGCCTCATTCACCAACATCTGTTTTCTAACCATTTTTCTTAAATTTGTTCTTAAGGAAAGTCGACATCAGATTCATGACATGTTCCTAAACTGCATAATTGTTCACACCTGTGTTCCTATTATGATGAATCCCAGTGTCCTGGTAATTTGAAAGTTTGTGCCAGTTGATCCTAATTAGCATAGGTAAACACCCTGCTAATCCCCATAAAAGGGCATGAGACTGTATGGCCATGCACGCAGAAACAGAAGTTTAAGAAAAAAAATGTTGAGCGAATTAGAGTCAGGAACACCCAACCGAAAGTCTGAAGAGGACAGAGCACCGGGCTCCAAATATAAAAACACTTCAGTAGTTCTGAAGTGGAGGCACTTTGCAGGAAGTGAACACCAAAGCCAAATAAATGTAGTTGCACACGACAGTTTGACACTGCCATACTGTGTGACAGTACTGCCAGTACTTTGCGATGACACAATGCTGGTCTGGTCTAACCCTGTGCAGAGATGGGTACACTGATGCTCTCTAAGGTATGTGTGTGTGTGTGTGTGTGTGTGAGGGGGGAAAAAGGTGAGGGTGGGCTATTTTATAAGTTATTAATAATTATTAACTTACTTAACTTACTTAAATTAACTTACTTGGAATACTGCATTGTCTCTTTTTGTCAAGCCCTGACCCACCAGTGATATTTTCTAAGTTGTTAATCACTAATTATTAGATGGCATGATACATAACTGATGTGAGCTGAAATGCCAGTGTAGTTTATTTATAAGACCATAATGCTTTTTGTAATGTAATGTTAAATGTTAAAGCAACTGTTAAATATATTATTGTAATTTAAATCCTATAATATTATACAACAGTAGAAATGAAGAAAACACAACAACCAATTATTTTGCACAAACATGTCACCACTCAAATATGCGTTAGAGTGCCGTTGTGTGTGCATAGATTCTGTTCTTACCAAATCTATCCTTACCTGCTACTGCGTAAGTAGGTTTTAAGAAGAAATTTCTTGGTGAATGAGGCCCAATGTTCCAAACTCACCCTTGCAGAGAACAATGTGGGATAAATCAAAATACTGACAAAGCATTATAATAACTGTACCCTATGGACGGCTCACATGTTGAGTTTGGACACTGGGAAAACACATAACATAAAACCATGTCGACACAGGGAGAAATATCCACTTCTATCATCGATACAACGTCATGCTTTTCCCATCTAACCCTGGTGCTGGTACACCTGCTAAAATGGGAGTTCAAAGTGTTCATGAACAGTCTTGCCTCCCCTCTAGCTGTCTCTCTATCTCTCCTTTGACTTGATGTTGCAAAGCGGTAATACACAAGGCAGGTTACAAAGTTTGTGACATGGCGGGTGGTAAATCCCCAAAATATAAACCAGCAAAAGAGTAAAAGACCTTCGACTGATGCTTGACTGGCAGGGTAAACCACCTTGCTGACAGCAGCAAGTTTTTCTTGGTGCTGTGGGTGGTGGCTGGTGTTTTCCTGTTTCTCTTAACAATACCAGCAATATAATATGTAAGTGCTTTAGTGCAAACTATGCAGATCAAAATCTGTACCGAGAACAGTCTATTTATTTATGGAATATAATGTCTTCAGCATGTAGACAAAAAAAAAAAAAAAAAACAGGAGCAGGAAATAGTTTCTAAACCATCATGTGGTTTAAGTGAAATGAGGCAGAACGACAGAGAGCACCCACGTTCCCACAAACCTCAAGGGCGTGAGAGGTCGGACGGCAGAGGCAGGGTTCCTTCCACTGTGATGCCTTATTGTCCAGGGCCACCTCAGTCGCCCACATCACTGTCCTGGTCTCCTATGACCCACAGGAAGTGGAAGCTGAGCGCCAGCAGGGCAGTGCCCAACAGGTCGCCCAGAGCTGTCAGGTAAGGAATGGAGAAACTGTCCGGATCTTTGCCACTCCGCCACATAAAGTGCACCATCCAGTCTGCTATACACAACAACAGCAACACCTGGAGGGAAAGAGAGTACCAACTGTGGCTTAATACTGCAGGACACCTACATGGTCATTTCTCTCAGAAAGAATAGTCAAACAACATGGGTTGGCACAGAGCAGGAATTCAATTATCTATTTGAAACTATGGAATATTTAACCCCTTGACGCCTATTGTTGCGAATTCGCATCACACCGTTTCAATTCAGACTGCAACCAAGGTAGCACATGTATTCCCCCAATGCACTGGTTTTTACCATTTTTTACCAGTCATGCCTGTTTATGCCTAAATTTATATCTATTCTATGTGCTTTAGACAAATTAACAATCTCTACTTAATTTAGCATCAGCTTGAAAGCAAAAACACCAATAATTATTTTATTTTAAATATAATTGTAAATAAATTCAGGCATCAAGGGGTTAAGTAAGGATCAATATAGATTAGATTAGCCTTTATTGTCCCAGAGGGATATCTGACTTCACAGTCTGTTCAAAACAAAAAACACATAGGAACAATACAGAAAAACACAACATAAGAGACAATACACAGACCAAACCTTGCAACATCAACAACACATCAGTGAGGCAGTTTGTTCAATGCCGCAATGGCTAAGTGGTCAAAACTCTGACTGAAGCGAACCTTCTGCCATTTTAAAGTTCCTTATCACTGGCCCCATGGCAAAAGTTCAAAATAGCTGTAGAGGGGATGATCAGTGTCATTTGCCATTGTAAGTGCACGGTATATTATGGCTTTGTCATTCATATCAGTTGGGATGTGGGGAGACCAATGACCTTGGAAGCAATACGTGTAATACTGAACAGTTTGTTTTTGTAAACTAAGGTCAGTAGATTGAAAAAGCATGGTATGCAGTACAACAGGATAAGCTGCATAATACTTTTGTAGAATAACAGCAGAAGATGAGGGGCAACAGTGATCTGAGCTTATGGATGACATACAGTCTTTGCTGGGATTGTGCATGGACAGAAGTAATATGTTGATCAAAACTAAGTCTATTGTCCAGAGTGAGTCCAAGATATGTAAAATTATCAACCTGTTC
>JAPZEB010000015.1:2353753-2372474 GCA_029783705.1 Chaetodon striatus | reverse complement strand
AATAAAGGACATCATTGTGTCCAGACAGTGCAGAATAAGCTTGGTTTAAGGCCCTTCAGAGGCTCAGTGAAATGCAACACAAGATCAACAGCATAACTATTGTTGGACTTTATACCACAACGGCTGTTTTGATGCTGAAGCTGCTGCAGCCTATTCCTTTGAAAGATTAACAACTTCCTTCAGGCCCAGATTACATTACTGCAGAGTACAGCATTTGTATGCAAATCAAAATATCTTTGAGAAATGCTGTTTACAGATACAACACAAGATTGATTAACTCCTGCCAGAAAACTTGCAGAGTGTATGGGAACAGGTATTACCTTTCAGAAAGGCGTGATGGGCGAAGTGCCTTTGAGATTAACAATGATAAGTGACAGCTTCGCCTACACCCAATTACTGTGTAGCCGCCACGGTTCAGCTTGTCTATAGGGATCTATATGTCACCTCTTCAGCACAGCAGCACTCACAGGGGCCTGATACTCTGTCAGCAAATGTTGACGAATGTTTGTATGTGTGCATTCCTGAAGAAATGAGACGTCAGTTCACTGGTCCCTGTGCAGTATGCTTTAGGGTGCTACCCCTAGATCTGACAGCACAGTGTTAAATGCTACAACTGAGTGCCACTGAGTCTTCAGCCTGGTTCAGACCAAAGATTGGCCATGAGAAGAGTCAAAACTTGCTACTATATGCAATGCACCAGTTTGCCACATTCTGAAACCTGTCAGTTCACACTGATGACTGAATATAAAGATGAACAATGCCAGTGTTGTCAACTTGGCAACTTTCTCGATTGATTTAGACTTTTAAGACCCTTTAGGCGACTTTATTTCTAAAAAGCAACAGCAACAACAGTCAATGTCTCCGCTATCAACCTGGTTTCTCTCCCCCTTTCTTTTCTTATGCTGTGCAGTAGATATGGGATGGGCAGGAGGAGAAGAGACACTGCTGGCCATGGGAGTTCAGTTGTAGTGAGTTGCTATGGTTACACTGATGCTCTTGCTCTCTGGATTGGAAGTGCGGGAAAGTGTAGTAACATAGTATAAGTGCCACAGCTCTCATACCATTCAAATGTTCTGTTGAGGATTTTTCTATTGATTCTAACTCAGCCAAGTTTTAATGTTTCCATTAATGCACGATGATGTCTCCAATATGGAAATGAGCGGATGACATCTTCTGGCGACTTTTGAAGCTAGTGATTGCTACTTTTATTGGCCAAGGGTTTGCAACATATGGTGCCACAGTCTGCGCAGAAGCAATATCTGAGGTAAAGAGCTACCACCATTCCACCATTTGCATCCAGTGCCACTGATCGCAAGCACCGACTGACACATACAGCTGTCAATCATGACATCAAACCCCCTTTTTATAGCATCTAAGAACTAATTAAAACCAGACTTATCAGAAAAACCAACACATGAACACACAGCAGTATGATAAGAGCTACCTAAAATAACGGACACCAGCTTTGAGAAAAATGAATTTGATGTGTACTTTGAGTTTTAGATTGGCTCATGTCCTATCAGCTAACATAAAGGGGACAGGCTTTATAACCTATACCGCAGCCAGCCACCAGGAGACATTTAAGATACTTTGGCTTCACTTTGGGGGAGCTGTCATGTCATCCATCTTTATCTACAGTCTATGGCAGTGACTTTCAACTGACAGCCTACAGAATAGTAATTACTTCAGAAAATGTGAGTAGGGGAAAAAAGGTTTAACAGTATTTAGGTTGTCTCGTATTTTTTCTTCCTATATTGAATCAACCCCCGAAACAACTGAGATGAAAATAATTTCAGGAATGATTTACCATGCCCAAATGTGTGCCTTTGACCTGTGGGTACTTGAAACATTATAAATCCATTCGTCAGCTTATTTTTACATGTAATGATGCACCGGGTTTGGTAAGCTAAGGCTACTAGAAAAATATCAAAATATCAATGTGATGCTGTCGGGGCCTTCATGCAAAAGTGGGGAAAGACTCATAGCTCAATCCCTGCAATCAGTGACATGGAAGCAGCCCATATTAACAATAATTTTACTGTTTTGGACAACTGACAAAAGCAAGTAGGCCTAATAAAATAATGACACATTTTTGGACAACCCTGATAGCTGATCACACAGATGATCAATCAATTGGAGCACACTGATGGCGCAGTGAGAAAGAGTGGAGTTTTTCTCACAGCACCAAAGTGTCTGAATTAACAAACATTCAAAATGTTCAGCAGTAGGAAGTGACTTATTTAAACTTCTACAGACTACTTTGTTTAAAGTTCAGTTTTAGTCAGACTTTGGACGGCAAAGACGGACACATCGCTCAGTGTCTCTCTTCTCTCCAGCTGCTTGTGCTTTCATTGTCTTTACCAGGGGCACATTTAGTGATTTGGGGGCCTGGGGCCCAAGATAAATTCTTCTTATGTAATGCTGGGTAGTTAAATAAATAGTAATGCATAATATTTTGTTTTATGTTGTGGGTAAAAATCTAAATCTGCAACATAAGCAATAACATTTATCTATCAGGTAAATGTTAGTGGTACAGTGTTTTCCTTGGAAGTAGAGGTGTACAGTTGCTTTTTCAAAGAAGTGCTCTGGGGGCCTTTTGTAAGTTATTTTGGGGTGCATGATTTAGAATAGTGACATAATTAAGAATTTTACATATCTGAACATGATCGTAGATTATTCTCTCATTTTCTCATAAAGAGCCCACCCAGTGATATTGTTCTTTATGCATTCTTGGTTTTCATAACACCAACAATCTAACTAATCTGGACTACTGCATGTGGTGTAAAACTGCAGGGAATTTGTTAAAATTACAGAAGAAAAAAAAAGGGAGTGCTGCAAAAACAGAAATCAGGTGCTCTTCAAGGAAAGGGCAAACAGTCACATGAAGATAAAAAGCAACAACTGGCCAGCTTACTCAGTGTTAAAGTCCATATTACAGGCAGGCAGTCCAAAAATGCATCTGAGGCACTGGTTGTAGTTAAAAATCCTTTATTGATTAATGGATAAACCAAAGCGTTTCGACTAGAGTCTTCATCATCCCTCGTGAAGACCCTCCAGTCGAAACACATTTCCACTAGAGACCAACACATTTCGACTAGAGAATATTCATCAGGGATGATGAAGACTCTCTGGTCGAAACACTTTGGTTTATCCATGAATCAATAAAGGATTTTTAACAACAATCAGAGTGCCTCAGATGCATTTTTGGACTGCCTGCCTGTAATATGGACTTTTACACTGAGTAAGCTGGTCAGTCGTTGCGTTTTATCTTTGTTTAAATAACTTTTTTTTTCTGGGGTCACATTCAGTCTGAAAACAGCATGCACCATGCACCAAATGATGCTGTTTAATCAGCACCTTGACATGCCACAGCTGTCAGGTGGATGATTTATCTTAGAAAAGGAGAAGTGCTCACTAAAACCGATTTTCACAAATTTACAACAAAAACTTCAGAGCAATAAATATTTTGTGTGCATAAAAACATAGACTGCACATCACCTAGAAGAGTAAATGCAGAGCCTATGTATAAAGCGTCTGAGTGTGACCTCAGGTGTTCAGAACCCATCTGTTTTTGCTGACAAACCTAACAATGGTGTACTTTTACCTTCCACCTGGAGGAATCTGAGCCCATGTAGCCATCTAGCAGCTCTATCTGCTCTGTGCAGCTGACGCCATGTGTGCGTAGGTATGATAAATTTTCCCTGGGATGCTCCTTTGTTGACAGGGGATGCTGTGAATGAGTAAGCCGTTGTGCTGTGTCAGAATCCTCCCATATCTCATACTCAAGTGGAAAAGGATTTGGCGTTATGCTGAATGACATCTGGAAACTTTATTCATCTTTCTGTAAATTATTTGGGGTGCTGCTTTAGTTTGGGTGGTTTAAAGGATGCTTTAATGTATGCTCTATTCCAGTTATCAGTGCAGGCGTACACTAACTCACACAAGCAGACAATCTGGGATAGTATCAGCCACTCACATGTGCAATCATCGGGAGGATGCGGCTCACATAGCTGTTTAAGTTCACCAAATATTTAAACTGGGGGTGAAAATTCTGTAGGCTGCAATTTAAACCTCAAAAAGGGAATTTATCACTCTCAGCCAGCACAAATGTCCACCTTCACTTACTGCATCCGTAACATGCAAGATTCTGACAGCATACGCAACATGTAGCCAACAGTGCAACAATCTGTCCCTGTGGTGTTTGCGTGCAGCCCTGGCGATTCATCTGGCCCCAGTCACTGGATCCCACTGCTCGCCTTTCACCCTCGCCTGAGAGCTCACAGACATCCAGTCATGCCCAGGCCTGTCTGGACTAACAGAACTGGGACATCTCACAGCACCGTGTTGTGCTCTGGAAACATGACACAACATGGGGCTGATGCAGACGGACAGTGCAGCGATAACACACAGAGCAAGCAGGTGATCATAAAACAAACGTAAAGGGACATGTGGGAAAGAGAGGGTCAGGTAGAGAATGGGAAAGAAGACCTGGGAACAAAATAAATAAATAAACCACAAAAACTGAGATCTAAATTTCTTTAATACGCTGGAATAATGAAATGCCACCTGTTACCAAGTTACCCTTGCCTCAGTGCTGCCTAGAGTTATTAATTATATTCATTATTTTATCAAATTAATTAAAACGATGTAAAAGGCATTTTCACAGATTCAGAATTTTTCAAAGAGATATTAAGGAAGGATGTTATTAAAAAAACAATAAGGTAGTTAAAGTTCTTGAGGAAAAATCTACAGACAAAATGTTATTTCAAAGTGAAGTAATTTATATTTTATTTATTTTTTGTTGTATTTATCTGGTCACTCAGTGTAGATGGTGTTACTACCGCAATTCCAAAGAAGTCAGGATACTGTGTAAAACATGAATAAAAACAGAACGCAATGATTTGTGAATCGTATTCAACATGTATTCCACTGAGTACAGTGGAAAACGAATAATCTTAATTGTTTTTTTGTAAATACACACCCTTCCTCAAACGTTGGGACAGGGGCTTGTTTGTAACTGTGTTACATCACATTTTTTAACAACACTCAGTTAGAGTTTGAGAACTGAGGACACTACTTGTTGGTGTTTTGGAAATTAAATTTCTTTCTCAGGATTCACAAGCGGGCCACCCAAAATTTTCAAGCTTGAAAGTCTGTCTGTGTGGTACAATGGAACAAAGTTCTATCTGAACACTGTAAGAGATTAGTTAGTAAAGCTGGCAATGCAAACAAAAGCTTTTCTAAGTATCAAATGAATTTCACTCAGCATGTTAAACACTTGTTTTCCTGTGTCATTCCACTTTATTTGACATAATTTTATAGACTGAAATGTTGTTGTAGTTTTTCAGAGTTAATACCATTGTCTGTTCTAAATTTCATAGAAATAGTTAGATGCATTTGTTGAATACTTTTTTCCAGTTGTATGTTAAAAAGGATTTGCAAATCATTGCGTTCTGTTTTAATTTACATTTTACACACATTGTGTAGGAGTGTTTCTCCTATGCTCATTCAGTGCCTGCTAATGTGCGCTAACCTTTTGTCTGATCCAGATATTAAGGAGGTTGTTACTAGGAGCCAAATTATCCGCAGAGGTCTCTTCCTCTCCAAAACAAATGGTCTCAGTGATTTAAATCGGTAAAAACACTGAATAAAACAGTTTCACTATTTAAAAAAAAATCTGTGTTTTTTTTACGCTGCTTGTTGCCGAGGGGGTGCCACCTACAGTGGCAAACACTAAAACACGAATGGCCTTATGTGGCGCCAGTATTTGGTTTGTTCATTGTAGGCTACTGTTAAAATGCAGCAGAGCAACTTGGTGGACTCTATGGACAAGGACCCGTTCCCTATGTAGATAAAAACGTCTCACTGTAAGGTAACAAAAACACAACTATTCTTATTTTTTAGGTGATTCTACAGTAATGAAAGCATACTTTCATATCTGCCAATGTAAACCCCTAAATCACACACAAGTCAAAGTAGCATCTCCATCTTTGCTTTCTCCCTCTGGACACTGAGCTGAAAACATCAAAACCAAATCCAGGAAGCCGTGTGGCCGTTCGGGTTAACGATCCGTTCCACACTAACTCCCATCTGGCAACAGTCCCACTGCATGAAACGGACCACTCTGGCATAAACAGAAATCTCATAGGACAAAGTTTAGATGCCAATGCAATGAACATCTGTGCAAAATCAATTAGAGAAACGATGGAAACGAAGCTTAATGGTGCTTGGCAGAATACAAGTGGAACTACAGCCAAAGACTGAGACAGACTAAGGTTGAGCAACACGAACTCTGCACTCTGGCAGCCACTTGCAGCATGCCTGGCAATCTGTCATTGGATACATTTGAAAAAAAAAAAACAGTTGTGGCAAACAAGTACCATCATCAAGTTCAGCAGTAATCCAGTCATCCTCATTCCTAACTGGCTACAAGTACAGATGACATCAAGAGAGACAAATCCATCTGTCCCACATTTAGCTCTACAGCCTTCTACTTTTAATGGATCAGCCTAACAGACATGATGGCTTAAAAAAATTAGTCTGGGATAACTTACTTATCCAAATGAGAGATTATCTGTGTAGAAAGAAGACAGCTACTGACACTTTTCAGTAAGTTTAAGATACATTCAGCTAGATGTTTATTAGAGTTCAGTAAGTTTAAGAAAATGAAATTCCACATCCAATGAAACTCAATAGTGAGTTAAAACAGCCAAAATCTTTTAACAGCCAAGTGCAAAGACTGACTGACTGATCAGTACTGTGTATCAAGTATTTCTTTTCAGTGTAAGAAATTTGTGATCTTAGTCACTCAGTGAGGGCAGACCTCCACCAAGGCCAAATCTTGCAATGTTAATGAAAGCGAAAAATAATACATGTATCCGCCCCGGGATTTGTATGCGCTGCAAAATTTAATGGGTTCTTCCTTGGCTCATGCTAAAGCGTTCCAACAAGTTTCATAACACTCTGGCCAGTAGTTTTTTGTAATTCTGCTGATAAAACGACAAACAAACCGACTGAAAACGTGAGCTGCCTGGCAGAGGTATCAGTGCCAGTGAATGGAAATGTGCTGATGTTTGCTGAAAGCTCATATTTTGTGCAGTTCTAGGTAGGGATGTCCCGATCCGATCTCAAAGATGGGAATCAGGGCCAATCAAGGTGTTTTTTTTTAACTGATCTGGATTTGATCCTTTCCTTTACATCAGCTCTCATCAACTCCTCTCCTCACCTCGACTTTAATAACTTTAATTTACTTAATGTGTGCACTGTATTATCTATATGGAATAGAATAGAATAGAAGTATCGGATCGGGACTCGGTATAAGCAGATTCTCAATATTAAATGACTCAGATCAAGGGCAAAAAAACTTGATGGGGACACCCCTTGTTCTTGGGGATTATATACTGGTAGACATGAAATACATATATTTTAAAAATGTGAGTAAACAAACTGCCATGACAAGTAAGGAACTGTGCCAACTTGTTAAATACTGAAGTTGAAAACTTATCGGTGTCCATCTAACTAATTATAAAGCAAGGAATCTCTGTCTCTGTCTTTTTGTGCTTCACATATCCCAAAAACTGTTCAACTGATCTACTTCACATTTGTCTGGTGTATTGCTGGGCACCCAATGGCATGCAACGTTGAATTTGGTTGAATTGGACTCATAACTTGTTCAATAGTAATAAACTTTGAATAACTACAGTGGCTATGTCGAAGCATCCAACTAATACACCCATTAGAAAATAAATACCTTAGTGTATTTCACCGATGTTTGACTCTGCAACCTAACTAGTAAGATGTCTCTGTCATATAAATGTAGTGGTGCAATGTTTTCCTCTGAAGTAGAAGTTCACAATAAGAGTAAAACTGTTAATACTACAAAGTAAAAGTCCTGCATTCAAAGTTTTACTTAAAGTGAGGAAAGAAAGAGAGCCATTATCAGCACAGTGTACTTTCATTTACTTGTGTCTGTCCATGGTGGAGCTTTTGATTCTAATTAAATGCTGGATAATTTGACCATTAGTGAAGCATCACATTTTAATTTTCATATTTTTGCAAGTAAGGTCTGAATCAGTAACATAACCAGTAAATGTCTCTGACAGGTACATGCAGTAGTAACATGAGGTAAAATGGTAGAAAAAGCAATTGGCCCATATTAACCAGGCATGTTTTGAATGGCACTGCACTAAAAATAAAAATAAAAATGTCTGGAAAGCAGCAAGTAGTACTTACAGAAACCTTCATTGCAGTAAAAGCCAGTAATCTCTACCATAGAGACATAAACATAATTAGTTTCTCTGAATTTTTGTTTGACGGGTGTTAGTAAACCACCTGGACATTATCTTTCACTTTTACCAACCCTGATTTAAAGCGCTTGAATACAGATAGTAAGGTTAAGCTTCTGTTTGTTTACAGAAGGAGAAAATAAATCTTGTTGATGTGCACTGCAAATTCATGCAAATAGCTTTGGAAGTAAAATGACAGCTTGGAGTTAAAGTGGTTTGCTTAGAGATATGAGCTGCCGACAACTGAGAGTCTCTGCCATCACCTAGTGGTCAAACACAGCCAAAGTGAGCTCCCACCTGCAGTCACACGTGGCTCATATTCAGATCCTTTTGTAATACTGCAACACTGAGAGTAAATCTTACTCAGCCTTTATAACCTGAGAATGAAGTTTAGGGATTCATACTGAACAGATGTTAAACTTCTGGACCTCAGCTGGCTCCACACTGCTAATTATTCCAGTTAAGGGAATTTCCTTGATCACACCTAATTTGCAGCTTGTCTAAATACTTGGAGTCTCTTGGCAATAGAAAATGTTTAATCTACAAGCTAATTACATCTTTTACTGCCTGCTCTGTGTGACCAAATTATGCAAAAACAACACTAATTTGTTCCAAAAGGCACACAGCAAGTGTGATGACACAAGTTATCCCAGCAAATAATTATACTTAAATGTTATATGACAAGTTAGACTATGAGAATACTCAAAAGTCAGAGTTCTTCTTTGCGTTTGGCCATCAAAAATAGGGGAACAGAATGACAATGAGAACAAATGGCTTCTTCTTAAAACTAAATTAAAATACCTCATGAAATTTTAAAAACAGGTTTGCTCCACTGTGGCAGACTTAACTAAAAGGACTGAGCATCTCAGGCTCATCACATCATCAACTGATGCCTCTTTAACTTTCCCAGCCGTGACATAAAAAACACATTTATGTAGGGCTTACAAAAAGGCCTGTCCAACCCTCATAAAGTTTACACACAATATACTGTAATATTTATGTCACACAAGAAGGGACAAGCCCAGAAGAATCTGCTGTTTATGTCTGCGTGAGACACGGAAACTCCTACTGCAGTCCACCACTGTTAGCACAACATTAATTTAAAGCATTATGCTTTCATGAGAACAATGTCTCCAGTCAGCTGCAGTATTGTCTCAGTTGATTTTCCAATTATTTAAAACTCTTAAATTATAATTGACAAGCATGCACAAGCATTTTTGTAACTTTTCTTTAATCAAAAATTCAAATGCATGCTAATAATAAAACATTGACTGCAGTTGAAATGGCTGTTTTATGTAGAGGAAAGAGAGGAACAGTGTTTTAATTTGTTGGTTTGAGAAACAGCCATGTCTTCAAATCAATGCATAATGTTACTGACTCTTGTATTGTTACAATGTCAGTAGGGTGCCACCACTGTTTTGAGGAGGAAGTGGGAATAAGACGCTAATTGAAGGTAAAATAATATGACATGTTACAATGTCAGACTTTGGAGCTAAACAAAATGCAGGCATTTAAAAGAGGCCTGCGGTCTAAAGTAAGGGAACATTCATTACATCATAAATGTGGATGGGGATTGCTAAAATTACTGTTATGGGCAGCGTCCATCCAAGTGTTTTTTCTGAGAGCAACATATTTTTTAAATTCTCTGCAATAAGAGCGCTGCGTATTTATTCTATGCCCAAACGGTAACAGTGCAATGAGGTGCTGAGTGTCTATTATGCGCTGTACGCTGCATGTTTGGAGTTTTTTCTGGTCGCAGAGAGTTAAAAAATGTTCAGCTTTGAGTAAAACACTGTAGCCCTCACTGTCACGTTTTACTGTGCTGTCCAATCACAGTGGAGGAGAGGTGGGACAAATACACAAAGACCAACCATCACATCACAGAGCAACAACAACAACAATGGAGGAGAGATGTATTTATGTACTGTATACATAGCAATGTATGTTTCCTCTCACAATCTCACACAGACCAGCAGGTCCGACCTCTCTCCCTACATGCGTCAGCCTTCTCTTCATCCACAGCAATTTCTCTACCTTGTACCATCGTTTTTGATATTCCAGATCATAGCAACCGGACACAACCAAAGTCTCTCAGCTAAAAAAATGTTTTACGTCTCCAAAGCAGAAAAAAACATGCTTCTGTAGACATGCACCCAAAATAGACACAAGTTTCACAGTAAAGAGCAGCAATGAAAATTTCATTTTCTATAAGAACACAAAATGACTTCAGTTTCAAATCAAGATCATTCCATCATCATTCCCTTTGGAAGGCTTTAGCTCTACACATGGGTGACTTCTCCACAATGATATGCAACTCAAAGCACAGGTACACTGAGTACCTCCATGACTTTGCCTTCCACTGCCCTTAATCTTACAGCTCACATCTTCGCCACAGTCCTTACTCCACAGCCTACAAAGAGGACTGATAATGACTCTTCCTCATCATTTTTTCTGCTTTTTTTTGAGTCACTCGTTCCTCACAAATCTGTGAAGTGGGCGTCCTCGCTCTTACGCAAGCCTCCACTTCTCGCCTGCCGGGGTCTGGTGTCTATCAACCCATCTGCCACTTCTCTTCAATGACACCACTTTTTCTCCTTACTCAACACACTCGGATTGGACTAAGGTGGTGGAAGCTTAATGCCATCATGGTGCCCGCTCATAGACCTCAATGCGGAAATGCTGGAAATAAACTTGCTGGCTGATGACTAAAGCTCCAGCTTAAAACAATTCAATGACAAACTAACTTTAATGTTGTAAAGCAGGCGGCTACGTATTGTAAATCTAACTCAAATTTACAAGTACAATATAATTTCTAAATGCTCATTTTCATTATTTCATTTCTTTCTGTGGTGTTGCCTGAGCAGTAGTGGTTTTCTATAGCGAGGAAAAGGTGGAATGAAGTAACTGAAATTATTCTTATGATCATCAGCTTCATAGCTGTAGAGGATTAGCTGTAGACTGGTGTAGTGTACTGAAAGAGATGTGTATGCATTACTAAAAGTGATGCAACAGTGGTGATAAACAGAGTCTGACCTTTGCTTTCTTGGCACTGCTCATGATGTTGCCCAGATCCTCCATGTCAACCACTGAACCTGATTTTTTCTCGTCTTGCAGACTAGACTCCTCCTCATCGCTGCTGGACTCCATTAGATCCTCCTGAAACAAGAAAGGCAACAGAATGCCCAAAATATGGTTAATAAAATAACATTTTTACCAAAAAAAGGACATGGTATGGAGTGGACACTGTAAATGATCTTCTAAAGTTGAGAGACTGACCTATGTTCAGCTCCTAATCAATTAAAAACTTGTCTCCGAATAAGCGAGGGAGCCCATATGGAGCACATTTATTGTGCATCCTTATCTCCTCTTGGGCTGCTTGATTAAATTAGAAAACTATGTACATGTTTATGGAGTTAAGGAGGATTTATCACAATGCATGCCTAGTGTTTAAGCTTCTGCCCACGAGTGCAGCGGCAGGGTAAAATGCATGACAGTGGGAAGATAAATCATAATGATGGTCCCCTCAGCACAGTTCTCAGCTACTCTTGGTTCCGGTTGAATGTCACCTCTGCTGTGTGGAATCAATGTTGCAGACAGAGGGGACGAAGTCTCAGCTAGAGTTGGCTCTGAGGTGCCGGCTACCATGACAACTGCTCATCTGTGTGTGAGATTTATGCATGTGTTTGTAAAGGGTAAATAAATATATAGCGCTCTACATCACCCATTCACCCACATCCACACACCAATTTGGGGTTCAGTGTCTTTCCAAAAACACTTAGACATATGGACAGGAGGAGTTGGTGAACCAACTGCCAACCACTGCAATCAGCAGAGAACCTGCTCTAATTCCTGAGCCACAGCCGGGCTCACACTTGCCTCTCTTGTGAAATGTGTAGTTTCTGTGATTGGTGGTGAAAAAAAGTGCTATTTTTATATTTTGACATGATGGACAGCATTGACAGTGATGACACATTTCATGTGCAGAACATTTATAACACCATGCCTTCCCTTGAAAATGCAAGACATCAGTGAAACTAAATTAGGACCTGATAATCTGAGAGTAACACTAGTCTTCCTGAGTCCTTATCAGATTTTAATCACATTGCTGGAGTGCAACATGAGGCAGTTAGCCCAGCCAGCCCACTTCAGCCTCCTGTGATAAGAGATGCTTTGATATCTGAAGTGCCCTTGTAATGCTGAAGGACATTATCATGAGCTATCATCTAATCTGTTTATGTATTTTTATTATATACATATATTTAGAGACTAACACACACAAAATACAAGGTGTGTTCTAAGGCAAACACTATAACTACATGAACATGTACACTACAACTGTCATAGTGAGAGCGAGCCTAACATAATCACTAGAGCTTTTCATTGGCACTTCTGGCTGCAGCATGTCAAGCCATGCCATGTCGATTGGCTTTTTCATTATCAGTTTAAGTTATGCTGTGCCAACGCTCGAGACGGACCATCTCCGGAGTCGAGCCGACTGCGTGCTGACTGCCTTCAAGCAGACAGTGGTGACATCTCGCCCGCAGCCACACGCTTCTCCCCCTAAAACAAGCATGTGTTGTGAGACTGAACTCACGTCTGCTTGTGCAGGAGACCAGAAAGAAAGACGTTTTAAAAGTCGCTGTGTGTTCATCTCTTAGTACTCTTGTAGCTTCTAACTGAATCTCTGTGGTTTGGAGTTCGGTTTCTCTCCTGCGTCCCTGTTTGTACCTCAGACATCTGCTTTATTTTACTGTTTCATGTTTGCTTACAGCTATATAGGAGTCACACTAAGTCACTGCTGATGAAAACTCAACATTTTCTTTTTTTTTTGCTGCTTCACAATTAAAGCTTTTACTAATAAAATAAGAGGAGGCTTTTTTAAAGAATCTATAGGAAAGGAAATGTGTTAATTAGCGAATACAGTACCTAAGTATTTTCAGATAGGGGAGACCAGGGCCAATTGTAACAAAATTTTAGGTTTTCCTTAATAACTAATCTTTATAACAGTGATGCTGCAACAAATAAAGGTGGTCATTTTAATAACTTAAATACTTCTGGGTGGCTTATTGTAACCTATAATAATATAACATAGCAACAAATTTATATTATTGTACAAAACTACTGTAACTTATAGGCCAAACTAAATCTTTAAAATAAAAATAGTGCAACAAAACTGAAATATTTGCATCTGAGAGAGAGTAGATTAGCTATTTGGCTGGGAACTGGCTGGAAACTGGCTGGCTTACAGCTGGCAGTCGGATGGCCTGGGAAATTTGAAGTGGCTGCATCTGTAATCCATTTGGAGCTTAAAGAGCATAAATTCACAAGCTAGCAACTTTCTATTTGTGTGCAGCTCCACAATAAAGGCCTTCATGAGGCTGACAAAAGCACAGCCTGAGGCTAAGAAGAGCTTATCTTTTTTCTAAATTGTATAAAGCACCCCAGAGCCACAGAAAGAAATCATTAGGTTGAGTTGTAATCCTCACAACTAGTGAGATGGGCTTTGTCTGTAAAATCAGCAAGTTCTCCTTTATCTCAATCTATACATTAATAACTGAACAAACATTCAAATCAAAGGTTCTGTGTATGCAACAGAAAAATCCTTGTATTGAATGTCGCCTCTCTCTGAGGCCATTAGTGAACTACAGTCAGCACCCTATAGCTCGTCCTCTGGTGCTCACACTTCTTAGCCGTAAGAAAGCACCTGGGCATCGGCCAAAATAGTGACAAACATTGAGGAACACTGACCATCATCGTGTTGATAGTAGGCTAGAAATTAAATTTCAATCATATTTAGAATGACATTACAGCATAACATAAGTTATCAGCAATTTTCCAGTAACCACATTTGGACCATTGAATCGATGATACTGGGTAGTGTACAATTTGCAAATTACCATTTCAGCTAACATTACAAGCAACCAAAGGCAGATCCATGTACAACGCTAAATTACTAAGTTCCAGCCACCTGGCTAACCTTAGTTCATGACAGAGTTAACTCCCTGGTTGCCCCTGCATCAGTCTTAGTTGGTAGAAAACGCTTTCAACTGTTACATTACATTATTAATTTGGCAACCTAACCGAATAAAATGTACAGTCAGACAGTATTTTCCTGGCAATACCGTTCGTGTGCAAGCTAGCTGAGATTGCCCACTAGCTGTAACTAAGCTACGCTCCATCAATCTGGCGTAGGTTGCATCGTAATGTCAGCTAATAAAATAGCCAAATTTGCAAACTACAAGATAGCTGTAGATCAGCCTTGGAGTCTGGATAAATTAAATGACATAATAAGGCACATAAGGCAGTGTTTTGTTAGCTAGCTAGCTATTCCTCCGCATTAGCAAGCCAGCTAAAACTACAATATCAAAATATATTTTACATGTCACTGCTTCCACTAATATTAGGATTTCTTTTCAGTACTAGGCGCCACTTTTATGATCTTTGAAGGTAAATGTAATCACCAGAGGTAAAAAAACTAACATTCAGCATTATTCTGGTCACGTCTTGACTGTGGGGGCAAAGTATAATAATAATATGTAGTCTCATTTAATACCTTGTAAGCAACCACCTTTTTTAAGACATGTAAAGGCTTCAAATAAGCAAGTTAGGTATTTACTGATGTATTTTATGTCCTAGAACAAAAATGTGAAAATCTCTTAAACCTGCGTGAACCACAGACCTTATTTCCTGCGACTAACAAAAAACCCATTCAAAAAACCCACTGACTCATTTCTGGGTTTTAGGACTCATTCCTGAAGTACACTGCAGCAGGAGAAACACTGCCGCATATGTTCACTGGGCTGCATAACGTGAAAGTAAACCCGGAAGCTAGAAAACTTTTTTGGCACATGTGCCATGCAAGCAACTCCACTGGAATGAAAAGGCACCATCTTGGGGTCCGGTATCTAGTTATTATTTAAATCTATAAGTGCAAAAGGGATGACGTTTTAGACCAACACAGACAATTACATCCCCCTGGTTCCCTTGCCAATAGGAATTGTCCATCGGATTTTGGACTATTGTAGACAATCAGCTCAGTGGTGAGCAAAAGTTTGTAATACTTGCATGTTTTGTTCAGCAAGATAATCTTCACAAATTAAGACCACTTTTTTGATTCTTGAAGCATAAATGCAATCACCATAAGTAAAAACTAACCTTAGATTATAAACAAACCACAATTCGGTTGCATTACTTAAAGATTACCACCACGAGGCTGTAGAGCCATATTCAGCATGACGACGTTCTATGGTCTCACTTAGTCACTTGTTAGCAACTGTCTTATTTAAGACAAGTTAAGGCTTCAACATTTACAAGTAGAATATTTACCTATGTATTTTATATCCTGGAACAGATCATCAAAGTCTCCTGAGCTTGCGTTAACCAGATCGTATAAAGACCCATTCAAAAAACACATAGACTTAGAGTTGACGGAACTGAGAGTACTAAAATGCTGACCCATTTCCAGATTTTAGAACTCATTCCAGCAACACTCTAGTCAAGTTGCTGAAGGGGCGCTAAGTGAAAGTTTCTCTCAGCAGAGCCGCTGCTGTAAAATGAGTAAAAAACCATGTGGGGACTCCGTGTTGTGGTAGGTGTCAGTTCTTTGTTGATGTTAGCAGACTCCATTTCTTAGCCAACATTAGCTGCTGTTGTACACTGTTAGCACTGAAGCTAAGCTGCAGAGACACAAGGCACTCAGAAAAACTCATAATGTCACATTCTTTGGATTTTTCTGAAAAATTCAACGTCCGAAAGTCGGAGAAAGTCTCAGTTTTTAAGTTACGATGCAATCTGTTCACCCATTGGCAAAAGAAAGTGATTGATAATGGTAAAAGTTACCTGCAGAATCTTTAAAGTAAAGAAACAGTAACAGGATTTTCCTATCTTCTGCCATAAACCAGTCCCAGTCATGACATTCACGCTTCTACTCACCTAGGTCTTTTCCGAAGCCAGACTGTTTGAAGCCTCCAAAAGGTGAAGCCACGTCAGTCTTGTTGTAGGTATTGATGAATACTGTCCCAGCCTCCAGCCGCTCGCTTACATACATGGCCTTGTTGATGTCACGGGTGAACACGCCGGATGCCAAGCCATACTCTGTGTTGTTGGCTCTCTGAAGCACACCGTCCACATTACTGTGGTTTGCCAGAGGTACAAAGGATACCGGTTAGTATCTTGACCTGCACAACAGCACTGCGCTGCACTATTTGTGTGGCTTACACATCTTTGAATTTGGACACCACCATGACTGGGCCAAAGGACTCCTCTTTGGCAATAAACATGTGGTCCTCCACATTAGTGAACACAGTAGGCTCCATGAAGAAACCTGAAGGAAAATGACCATATTGATGATTACTTAATGCTAACAATGATGCTAAAGTTCCTAAAGAGAAGACTAAAAACAAGACAAAGCAACTCCTTTGTGTCAAATGCCAAAATCAGAAACTGACAGTCAATCCACAGTCATTTAATTAGCTATAATTCTGATAGAAGGCCCAAAATGGCATCAGCTTGTTCAAATATTTTCCTGTCTGCCACCTGGCAAGATCCTGGGAAACTGAAAGCTTGCTAAGGTTAGCACACTAGCTAAGACTGGCAGCCAGAAACAACGCAGCTCCCCTGATAACTTGCAATTGTTAGTTTAGAAGTTAAGCTCACAAAAAGAACCTATTATTGATAAATAAATAACTCCTGCTGCCCTGCCCACAATGCACCTGACCCAATTCCTGTCCCTGCGGTCCTCCACATTAGTGAACACATTAGTGAAAATTATTTGGCCTGAGCCCAAACGGGCTTAATGGCCCAAAGCCCGGCCACTAGACGCCTGCCAGTGAGCTCCCCCCCAGGTCTGGCTCCAGGTGGGGGATGGATTTTACATTCCCACCAAAGCTCATTTTAATTTCTGTGAAGTGCTAACTTTGCTCTATGCTCCCACAATCTGGCATTGTGGGAGTCTTCCTTGCAATTCAAAATTTGTCCCCTGTATCCTGTGTGTAAATGTGACCTTACTGGACTGAAAGTTAGTCCCATTAGGTGCAGACACTATGTTGTTGGTCTTCAGGTGTAGTAGCCATTTTCCTTAGGGAGGCTCCGTGTATATCTACCTGGTCTGTCCACCTGTTTGCCTCCGTACACCAGCGTAGCTCCCTCCTTAAGTCCGACTTCACAGTACTCAAGCAACTTGTCCAGGTGGGCTTTGTGATTCTGTGGACCGTGGTCTGTGGAGCGATCCAGTGGGTCTCCAATCTTCATTTTCTTGAGCTCTTCCACCTTGGAGGGAAAGGGTGGAGAAAAAGACAGAAGACTTGCTGAGCTTAAGGAAGCATTTTTTTTTCTTTTGCTCAAACTGACACTATGAAATTGCATTATGAGAAGTGAAGGAGCCTTTGTTTTTGTAGCTTGACCTATACAAAGCACTAAAAGTTAGGATATCTCAGCCTCTGCTGATCCAATATTTACTCTTCCAATGTACAGTATGTGCCAGATTATTATTGAGGAGGGCTGTATCAGTGTTTTCTACTCACCACTCGGCTAATGAACTCATCGTGAATGGACTCCTCCACAAACAAACGTCCAGCAGCAATGCAGTTCTCACCTTTGTTGAAATACACAGAGCTCATGCCCTGTGAAGCAGCAGACACACAAACACAGATATAGAAGAGCATGGTATCTGACCCACCCGACTCTTAAAACAAGCTGGACATGCATTCACAGTTGTTAGCCTTTAACCCACCTAATCTTCATTTATAAGCAGTTTACAAAAAATACACTGTATTTTTATAGCAATCCGTTAAAAATATATAGGCCTATATGTCACATTTGCAACATAATAATAACATCAGTCAAAGCAGCCTAGCTGGTCACCAACATTGTTTAACAATATTTGGTTGAATTGACCCCCATCTAGAATACAGACTGGCTAATCATAGCATAGAATCAGCTGGCTCCAAAAAGGGTCCATCAACAATATGGCAGTTCTCCACAGACTCTCATGCAGATTTCCTTCATTTTTAGGCTCGTTTTTGTTGATTTCCAGCTACACATTGTGCCTGGGGCACGTGTATTAATCAGTCCCTCCAGAAAATTTGCAATATTGCGATCGCAATAATTAATGCAAATTCAACGAAAGTCCGCAATACTTGCAATTTTTCCAAAGTCTCTTTTCTGGCTGACTGGAAGTCATTGCACATATGTGTTAAATATATTAAAATGTTGTGTTTACATAAGATGTGCTGTAGCTTACATGTTGTTTTAAAGTCACATTGTCTGGTTTGTGAGCTACAATATTCACTTGGGATTTTTTTTGCAACATTATTAGAGTCCATGTTTTGAAACTAATTCAATAAAACTAAAGAAGAGAACTGAAGCATTTGCAGCTGTTTTTGTAATATTCAGTATGATTATTATAGATTCAGTATGATTATTATAGCAAGTGATTA
>JAPZEB010000015.1:2335273-2345669 GCA_029783705.1 Chaetodon striatus | reverse complement strand
GTGTTCATTGTATTCTTCAGGTAATATACCTTTAGTGGTACCAGGCATTAAAATGAACAAGAAATTGAAGAAAACAAAGGTGGTCTAATACTTTTTTCCATGGCTGTATGTTATTAAGTTCATGTTCCAAGGCTTTAGTCAAGCTTATTTATTTAAGTAACACTGTCAACACTGTGCCCTCCGGACCTTTTACAAATCGATGTTAATTGTGCTTGTGTTAAAACCCTAAGGCCTTGGCGTAATTTTCTAGTGTATAAGAATGTGAGACTGCATGTGTTCTGTCCTCAGACATGTTGCATATGTTCACTTTTTTCACTATGGATCCATTTTCATAAATAAAGAACGATAAAATTGTAGAATGACTCCTGTTGTTGTTCTTGCATAGAAGCTTGTTAAGAAAAATGTTGGGCTGTAATCGGGCTCGGGTTGAAATATACAAATGACAGTCGGGTTTGGGTGGGTTCTGACAGAATTTTGTCGGGCTTCCGACTTGTCGGGCTCAACTTTTCAGACCCAATTAAATCTCCAATTGACGGTTGCACTGAGCTCTCCCCCCCACCCCATTTCCAAAACCTTGGTGTCATCTTCAATCAAACCCTCTCCTTTGACCAACACATCAAACACATCACCAAAACAGCATTCTTCCACCTCAGGAACATTGCCCACCTCTGTCCATCCCTCTCCTTTTCAGCTGCAGAGACTCTTATCCACGTGTTCATTAGTGTTCGTCTTCTCACACACTCCTGCACCCGTGACCACATCACCCCCATCCTTCATATACTCCACTGGCTCCCCATCCCCCAGCGTGTTCATTTCAAACTCCTCATCATCACTTACAAAGCTCTCCACAACCTGGCTCCCCCCTACCTGTCTAATGTCCTCCACCAGCACAGTCCCTCCTGCACTCTCAGGTCTGCTGATGCCAACGTTTCAGTGAAAATGCATATGTTTGAAAAATACTGAGCATACGATTGCATAAATAAGACTTGCATTATACTGCACAAGGTAGAGTTTTGTTATAGTTTAACGTGGTCAGTGTTTACTGCAGTTCATGAAGAATGTTTATCCTTTTTGGACTCTCCTTTTACCATGGAGGCATGCAAAAAAAAAAAAGATTTTCTTCACAAATTCAACATAACACGCATTGGATATTGATACACAAATGGTCAGTTTGCGTGTGAAGTATTCCTTTAACCTACCTGGATCTTGTCACACCAACCGGCGAAGTACCGGAAGGTCTGGATGGACATGCCTACGTGTGTCTTGAGGGCCAGCGTGTACACGGCTCCTGAGTCAATGGACTCGATAGTGGCCAGCTCTTCCTGGTGTTCCTCCATCAGGTCTGCAAGCCTGGAGGGAGAAGGTCAGAAGGGACAGAGTGTGGGGGTGTATTTAAGATGACTCAGACTGCCGATCAGTGTGGCTGTCTGCTCTAATAGTGATCGGGTGCTGCAATACAGCTTCATGCAAGATTTAATTGGCTGTACTAAAATAAGGAAAGTCAGCTGACCAGCCAATTAGCTGTCTAGCCTGTAAATTGAGTGCTGATTTTGAAAAAGACAGGGCAGCAGGCCCATGTGCTGTGGCAGAAAAAAACATGTAATTTATCTACAGTTGTTTGGTGTGTGTTTCTGGCCGTGGGCCTTAGTTTTTTGTAATAATGCAATCCCACTGTAGTCCTATAGATGGAGCTACACACCTGTAAAGCAGGCTTCCTCTGTCTCTAGGGTTCATTCTGCCCCAGGGTCCATTATCATAAGCTTCTTTGGCAGCTGCTACAGCCCTGTCCACATCCCCCACTGAGGCGTAGGACACCTTACAGATCACCTGGTCAAAGACGTAATGGTCACACTCAAATAATCAACACAAGTGCAACAAACGATTCCTCAGACAAATCCTCCCGTGTATGTGTGTGTGGGGGGGTCTTATGGGCATATATTCCTGTGACTCACAGATCCATCAGTAGGGTTGATGGTATTGTAGGTCTTGCCGTTTTCTGCATCCTCAAACTTGCCATTGATGAAACACTGGTGTGGCATTTTCACTGTCATGTTGTTCACGTCTTTGGTTGCCTGAATTCAATACAGCAGTGACAGTACAGCAATCACAAATCAGCCAACCCCAATCATCTTACCTAGCACCTTTGTGCATATCTTAAAATTTAACATGTGATGAAAAACATCTAAGTTTTTGGAAGACTTGGAAGTTAAATGAAAAGATCTAACTTTAAAGTAATCTTGAAGCTCACAGAGGAAAGTACTGCAGTATTTATATACTTGCAGTATTATGAACTGGATGACTGTGGTGACGTTTGTGAGAAAAATGCTGTATAAAGATACTGTTAATGCAAACCAAACATTTCCAGCATCACAAGTATTTAACTAACTAAACACGACTTTTATTATGAGGGGGTCACAGGAAATGCAATGTATTTTCAGTGAGCCACTGTTCATCATAAATGCATCTACAACACAAGACAACGGTAATTTGGGGCATTTTCTGACAGTGGGTCAGTCTGAAATATTGCAGGGAGTAATGGGACAGTCAGCAGCAGCCACAGTGAGCTGTAAGATGAGGAGCTGAAGGCGACAAGCTGCACACCCTTAACCACTTCGAGATTTGTACTTCTGTGTCAAATCAATGCCATACCTATGGCATAGGCTCTGTGTAGACACGGACTCTATGTCATTGCTTACACCATAGCCTGACACGAAAATATGTTTAGTATAAGACCTTGTGAGTTGCAACGTAGCTGAAATTTGTAACTTTACCTTTGTTACATGTTGCTGTTGTTCGTGGCTTCATATGTGTGGAGGAAAACTCTGCTTGCTAGTGTACTTCTGTTTAAACTTGCTCCTATTAAGTCAAGTTTAATGTGTGTTTTGAGTCAAACTTTATAGCACCTCACAGAAACCCTACCGCCACCTTGTGTTTTGGAGTTGTAAATGCAAAGCAACACAGACATAACTTCTCAAGTATAAATGCTCACAGTGGCATAGGCTATGGCATAAGCTCTGTGTAGAGCCATCACAGAACTATAATCCACTTAGTAAGGAAAACAACTTCTTTCACTGTGGGCCGATGTCTGCTGACACATGCTGAGTGCAGAATAAAAATCAGATCACGGTTGCTTACAGAATGATGGAAAAAAAGCCAATTATTGCCTGACGTCTGTATAAAAACAACAATAGCTAGTTTTTCTGCCCCTTTGGAAAAATCAGACCCAGTTGGGATTCACTGGGGAATGGGGGACTCACATAGTCGATGACCAGCTCCTCCTCCTGGTCCTCTCCTCTCAGCTTGCGAACAAACATCTGGATGAAGTCCTTGAAGGTGGTAGCCATGTACACATCTTCATTCTGTAGCTGGACACTGGAGCATTTCTGCTTCACCTCCTCCACCAGCCTGGACACAGTGACAACAGTGCTTTATCAATAGCTGCTCTTACTGGGTTTATAATAATTTAAAGGGTCACAGTTTTTATTTGTCTGACTTTGTATTATTTGTGCATAAAATTCCCTAGTCCCTTCTTTTTTTGTTGTTGTTGCTTTAAAGCACCAGTCCGTAATACTGCAATTGTCAACTGGTGGCCTGTGGACCACACACGGGCCGTCACAGCTTCCCATACAGACAGCAGAATATAATGTATTAGGAGAAAATGAAAGGATGAAAAAAAAAGTGTTTCAGTAATTATGATATATGGAGGTTTTCTTCTACTATATTGATGCAGCCCCAAAAACAACTGGGATAGAAACAAGTTAATTAGGATTTACCAACCCCAAATATGTGCAATTGACCTGCAGATAGTAAAGATGTTATAAACACATCTATGAGCTCATTATTAGCGAGTAGTAGTGATGTGGTATTCGACCCACAATCCATAGGACTGGGTATCATTTAATAAATTACAATACCAGTAACCTTAGAGTGAGACTGGTATAAATAAGGTACTTACCTGAAATAATCCATCCGCACCTTATGCATTTATGCTTTTTTAGAGACCACAGGTGCGTTGTATAGCCATACTTTCGGTGGCATTTCGGATTGCCAACTGTGTTCTACCTCACCATACAGCAGACTGTATGGGTTGTAGCTGCTGTGGTCGTGAGCAAATCACACGTTGCATCAAATCGAAGAAGGCTAGTGGTGATTAGCAGCAAGCAAAACCATGCAAATATTTTTTTCTTCTAGATGTGGATACAAAAAAGATCAATAGCAAGAATCCTCAAACTGGAGATGCTTTAATACTACTTGGTACTTGATTATTTCGATCAATACTTTAAAAGGCATCGGGTACTAATACCCAGCCCAAAGGATGGGTACAAGTAAGCTTACTTATAAAATATTACAAGTTACTTATTAATAATGTACAGAAACATTGGGTGGTATAGCCCACCTTCCACCTACTCTCTTGGCTTGCATCTGCAAATGGACAAGAGGCTCGTGCTTGTGACAGATGATGTAAACATTAATGTCGTCCTCCCCAGCTGAGCTGTAACATCCTACACAAAACTGCTCGCAAAAAGGTCTGTGGATTATCTTGGCTAACCAGGAAATGGTTTCTGGAAAGAGGCATTGCTGTTGAGTTTTTTAAAATGTATTTGTTTGGCGCTTTAAGCGCCACAAGCCGAGTGCCATCTAGTTGTAATATGTTGGAGACAGAGCAGGCATCTCTACAGCCAATAGCTCCATCACTCTGGAACTCACACCAAAACAATCTAGACTGATAAACAGCACTACAGGTAAGACACAAAAATGTGTATTTTTGATTTTAGCTGAACTGTCCCTTCAAGAAAACAATCCAAAATAATGTTTTTGTCGTAGTTATTGATGATGTTATGCATTTATTTTCATTCCTGCCTTAATGTTGTGGCCTTTGTTGGATTTTCAAAGATGGTGACAGTCTTTGAGAAATCGCCATCCTCTTGCTATTGTACTACTAGCAAATAAATCCAATAATCACTCACTATTTTAACCTAGCCAGCAAAATAGATATGCAAATAGACAATGTGTGGATACTGATCACAAAAGTGTCAAGATCTATAAGTATAGACTGTATTACTAATAGAAATCATTAAGGATATTAAAAAGAAAACCATTATTTGCTTATCTGTTCAACTGATCTCTGCACTGGCCTCCTCCCTCACCTGACCACATCCATGGAAGCGGCTCCAGACTTGAAGAAATCTGTGGAGTCCTCAACGGCTGGGACGTTGCTGAGGATGCCCTGCCAGATGTTCTGTGATAAATGAAAGAATTCTCAATCAGCAGCACTCTTTTGAGACAAATACCAGCTTAAAAATGTCTAATGAACATGTGTGGTCCAGTCAGCTTAACACTGTTGTCCACCACCAGTGACTTGCCCTGATCTCTTCTGCCATCTTCTTTTCATCATCAGTCAGCTCCACACTGGAGCTTTCCCCAGAGGAGAAGTATTTAGAAGCAGGGATCATCTTCCCGTCTTCAAACTGCAGGTTCTTCACCAGGAGCTGTGGACCAAACACACAATGGATCAAATTCAGGGATGAGACCAGAGGAGATATTGCATACTTTATCTGACTCATCTCCAGGTGCGTTTGAATAACCTCACAGCCTTTAAACCAACTGTATCTGGAGTACAGGAGACAGAGAGCCAACAGAGCATTGCCACACTCGTCCAGCTCTGCTTTTGTTTGCTCTCAATATTTGTTTTGTAGTACAACAAACTACAGACACTCACAGCTTTCCCGTCAGTTCCATACAGCACAAGCCCGTTTTTGGTGACCACGCCAGGCTGGGACGCCCCCATTATCTCCAGAGGCTGACCGGCCGGTACCGACTCCCCCAACATGGACGAGCCATACAGGGTGACAGACTGAGGGAGAACATACAGAGAAGCATTTCCAACAGCTATGCTGTGCATCTGTTAAACTTCTATTAACCTGCAATGGTCACATTTTTATATGGTGTGGCAAATCTGTATTGTCATATTCAAGTAGGTTCCTCTCTCCATTGTATTTGGCACTGTCCTCACATACAGCACCTCTTCTCTGAGGTGTGTAAAATGTTCTCAGCTTGGGGCTAAGACCTAGGTGCTGGGTATGAAGGAATAGTTGCACATTTCCAGAAACACACTTTCTTGCCAAGAATTAGAGAAAATGATTCCACTCTCATGTGTGTACAATAAATATGAGGCTTCAGGAGGCAGTTAGCTTAGCTTCACATGATGACTGGAAATGGCTGCTAGCCTGGTTCCTTCTATAGGTAAAACTAATTTCTATTTTCACCAAAAGTAGTGCGTATTTTTACTGATGTGTCATGTTTGACGTCACAAAGGCGCAGAAAAACAGGCTAGTAAACAGCAGAAAGCAGTCGTCTGTTCTGTTTACACGGTCACTGTTTTGCCGCTGTTATTACCTCTAATCTTGCCTTAAAGGTGAAACAACTCTGTCTCCCCATTCTGCGGTTGTACCTTTTATACACAACAGCAAGGCGGCAAAATAGCTTGAAACTTCTGCCTTGAAAAGGCAGAGTACAAGGGGCTATAGACTTGATTTCAGCATTATAGCCAGTGCCATCTTGGACCTGAATGAGAAGCTGAGGACACTATCAGCAATGTACATGTACATTAACATGTAAAGGTGTGCGTTATATAAAAATTACCCCCTGTACAGTCATGAATGTTGTAATTAGCTATAGAGACAAAACCCTTTTTTTTTTACCAGGCTGTAAACATGTTTATTTCTGCTATAAAGCTGGGCATTTTCATATGGGGGTCTATGGGGATTGACTGACTTCTGGGGCAAGCCTTAAGAGGCAGGTAGAGGGACTGCCGTTTTTGCCACTTGCATGCTGGCTTCATTTTTCAGCCCACCTGACTTTACACCCTCAGCCTACACTTGTTTTAAGTCGTAGACCACTGTATCAGAGCTGTAGTGATCCCACTGCAAGATGGTCTCTAGTTCTATTGTTGCTGTTTTTCTTTCATACATACATGTCTTTTTTTCTTTAGAATTTATTTATTTAATGTTTTTATTCTCCTCTTCACAGTCTCTGTTATACCAAGAAAGTTAAATAATGATATAAATTAACAGGGTGCCTAAAGATTTAAGACTTCAAGACCTTCATGCTGGTGCTATGAAAAGTAAGATTAATTTTATTATTGAAAAGAGTATAATAAGAAAAGATGCCCAAATGCCTGGTTTAATGAAGTCTTCCTGGACTTGTTTACACTGTGTTTAAGTTGCTCAATATCCACCTCCTGCCAAAAATATCAGGATCTAAATTCGCCACCCAAATCTCTGAAAGTCTGACCTTACATTAGACACATACAGTAGTGTGGCTGTTTTTTTTTGCTTGTGTGTTCCAGGAAACGCACCTGACTATCAATGACAGTCCAGGCACCGGGGACTTTGTCATGACCACGGATCCAGTTGTGGATGGCCTCAGCTGGCTGGGCCAGGTTGACCTGAGGGACAGAAGACACTGAGGTCAACATGCTGATGGCTCAGATTCACTTTCACACCAGATCACCTACATTTCTGAGAATGAGAGGGAAGCCCAGCAGCTGGTTGCCACTAGCTGAGCGACATGTGGAAAAAAAAGCATGTTGGAAAAAAAACTCTGCACTAAGAATAGCACATTCAGACACACTGCCAGCAACGTGGCTCTAAGTGACAAATCAGAAAGCAGCTAAGACCAGCCCCACCTCTGCCCTTCCTCTCGTAAGATAAACACCAGGCAGCCACTCAGTCTTCTCATTCTTACATATCTGGCCCTGAACAACACGTTGAGCTAACAGTACATTTCCATGCTGTACTCTGAATGAAGGTGTTATAGCACTGAGCAGCTGTCCAACAGATTTAATACATGCTCCGTGTGTGCAATGTGGGGCTACAGCACAGTAACACTTTTAGTGCCTGAGTCATGTAAAAAAAAAAAAGGAAAAAAAAAGCCACATTGGTGTTTGATGTGAGGATTTTTTGGGTCACCACACCCAGCATCTGCTTGGTAGATATTTAGGAATGACTCTTGCTGGGTACTGGAGTACTACTGTCCCCATTATGTCATTAAAAAACAATTATTTAAAGAGTACCATAACACTCCATTTACGTTTGAACACCCATCACGATTTCAAAAAATGCATTCAAACCCATTCACACAACCCCTTCCCAATGCCCCCCTGTCCCCGAGGTTACCTTATGACCACTGACTCCCCGACCCCCTCTTACAGCACTGGCAGACAGTGAGAAAGATAAGAGGGACACTGTAACAACTGACTGTAACTGTCCACAGCAGATGCATATCTAGCTGTGCTGAAGGGACAGTTCACCTCAAAGTCGAAACTCCATGTTTTTCTCTTACCTGTGGTGCTATTAAGCAATCTAGATTTTTTTTGGTGTGAGTTGCTAATTGTTGGAGTCGCAGAGATGTCCGTCTTCTCTCCAATATAATGGAACTAGACGGCACACGGCCTGTGGTGCTCAAAGCACCATGATGACCTGGTTACTCAAGATAATCCACAGACCTTGTTGTAAGCAGTTTCATGTAAAAAATATTTTTTTTCTATTGAACTACTCCTGCCAACAGTATCACCATGCAGAACGAAGTGTGCATCTACTGCTAGCTCACCTAGCACCACTGAGCTAGCTAACGTTACAGCTCAGCCACGGAGGATGTCATTAATGTTTACATCTCATGTTGTCACGAGCATGAGCCTCTTATCACAGGCTGTGAGAGTAGGTGGAGGGTGAGCTATTGCACGCAATGTTTCTGTAAGTTATGCAGTTCCCCACTTTGCACAGTTGGTGCCCCAGCCTGAATAAATGAAAACACACCACAGCAAATGTATACCATATAACAGACTTTGGGCTGTTGTCTGCAGTGAGACCTCTCACCTTGGCATTGGACTTCTTCTGAATTCCTTCATAGCTCGCTCCTTCCTCTGTCTGGGGAATTCGAGGGGCCTTTCCATCAGCAATGAGCTGCACAGACTCCACCTGCACCAGGAAACAGTGTAAGTGTGACACCTCAGTCTGTGCTGTGTACGACAATTTCAAAGGACAGAAAAGGCTCAGTGCTAGTTGAATGGGAAGGTTTGTGAAGATATGTCTAATCAGGACAACTTGGCAGATTACTCAATTTATAAAAAGGTTCTATGTCAGTGCTGATAATACACTCCTTAGCACACTCCTTCTGTGATGAAAAAGAGTAGTTTACCATAGCCTTTATGCCCTCTGGGAAGAGGAAGCGGTTGTAGAGTGTGTCCACAGTGTCACTGGGCTCCACAGCACACTCCCTCTGCAGCAGGATCGGGCCGGTGTCCAGTCCATCATCAGCCCAGAACACCGTGAATCCAGCTTTCTTATCACCGTGGATCAGGGTCCTGGTGACACACATAACAGCAAAGTAACCCCACCTTGGAGTGGTGCCTTAACACACTTAGAGACCATAAACCTGAGCAAATGGAGCAGAGTTAGATAAAGAAAAAATAAAAGCTGACTGATGTTGATAAGACTTTAAAGGAAACAAGCCACCTACCACTGCCTCTCATTATGCAGTTCAATGTATTTTATTTATGTATTTTAACCACTATATTATTAAGGTTTTTAGAATATATTAGTTTGACTGGATTCATATTATACTGTTACACCTTTGCAGGTAAAAATCTAACTTTAAGATATCTTCATTGTAATTATGTTCTGATATATAATGCCTAATTTACTTTTCCATTATGTCTACACAGCCTGCAGATAGTGTTAGCCACGTGAAATGAACATTTTGTATTTAACGGAACAGTATGATATTCACTCTTTCACTTTCTTGCCAAAAATTAGATGAGGGGATCAACATTACTCTCAGGTCTTTAGAGATACCATATTTAGAAATACTGACAGTATAATTTTCAATACCATAAAAAATACAGACGCTTCTCTTTCTGTTCATGAATTATGTATTTTATGTAGTGCACATCAAAAGCCACCAAATGTCAGTCTCCACTAGTGGAACAGGTAGCTGAGCTGAGGACCACAGTGACTGCGTCATCAACAGCTCCTCTTACAAGTCATCAACAGCCCCTCCTGTTGCAGAAGGACACCTTGTTCTTTTAAAACCAAAAAGGTTCCGCCAATTGGGCACCTCGGATCAACTCGCCAATCCGGCTCTGTGCGTCTAAACACTCGCAGCTTGCCTGCAAAACGGTCCAACATTCGCCGAAAATCTGGCACTGTAAAAGGGACTTCTGTAAATATAACTGGCTCATTCTATGGTAAAGAAAACAAAACAATTTTTATCTTCAGATAGATAGACACATTAGGTTAGGTATGTAGGTAGGTAGGTATGTAGGTAGGTAGGTAGGTAGGTAGGTAGGTAGGTAGGTAGGTAGGTAGGTAGGTAGGTAGGTAGGTAGGTAGGTAGG
>JAPZEB010000015.1:2307881-2321549 GCA_029783705.1 Chaetodon striatus | reverse complement strand
CCTGTTTGTGCATGTGTGTGGGTATTTTCAGGCCTGTGTGTATATGTAAAACAGAGTGAAAACTTGGAATTTCCCCTCGCGGGATTAAGAAGGGTATATAAATAAATAAAAATAAAGGGCTGAGGTCGACTCCAGCTCTAGCCACTGCAGGAAGAACTCAGCAGTAATAGTATACGCTCTACAAGGTGAACTACAGGGGTGTCCCCTTTTCAGGTACTTTTATAGACTCTCATATGGCTGTTCTGTATGGTGTCTAGTAGGGATGAGCGAGTTCACCATTATCTCTGTCTGAATCTGTTTAACCAACTAAATTACCTGTATCAATATCCGTACTTAGAGGGGTGACGCTTCAGCCGGAAGTGGGTGGGGTTTAAACAGGAAGTTTGTGTTTTAAGCCTAAAATTGATCCGGGTTGATCAGAAGTTGCTTTATTTGTTATTGATTGGCTATTTACAGAACGGCCTCAGAATTGAGTTTCAGATCATTCTTAATCACAAGAATATTGTAACTGTTTGTACCAACTTTTTAATTAAAGTTGCTATTGTAAAATAGCTTCAAATCATTGTTTTTGAGTAAGATATCTAAAGAACAAAACATGGACATGAACTTCAATGAATAAACTTCGACACAGGCATGCAGTAAGTACAAAATAAAGGTGCAAACTTGAGTTTTTGACTTGTGTGATGTTTTTCTATATAACTGAACACAGTATTTATTAATTATTAGGTGTGCGTGTTTGTGTGAGAGAGAGAGAGAGAGAGAGAGAGAGAGAGAGAGAGAGAGAGAGAGATGTAGAAAGAGAGGGACAGAGTGCAGTCAAACACATGGGCTGTGCAACAGAGTGCACACTTACCTGGTTGATCCGGAGTAAGGCACCTCTGCTTGGGAAGATGGCAGAATTCCTCGAATCGATTGACACAGTGTGCTGCAAACAAACAAACACAACAGAACAGGAGTTCTGCTGAACTGCTGTGACGGACAAAATGCTTTTATAACCCTCATATACATATCCTGACAATCATATACACCACAGGCCAAAATGGAGAAGAAATGTATTTTAGAAGAGAATAAATTACATAAAACAAAAATTTCTAAAATGTTGGGTGTACTACAAATTGGTGAAAGCTCCAGGCTGTACCGAGAGGGCAGATTTTAGTGAGTGTCCACTTTCTTCTCGCACAGCAAAGGACGCACTGCGTGCAAGGCAGCCCAGCTCCCTCCATACACCCTCCCACTTCAGCGTGTGGTTGGTCATCCAGATAGGAAACTGGAGGACGACAGGAAGATGAAGAACTTTAGCTGAAGTGGTTTTAGTTTAAACAAACCCACCAGCTACACTTTTTCTTGCAGATAATATGTTCATCCTGCATGGTTCAACAGTTGCGTCTGTCAAAAGTGTGTTGGAGTTACATGCATGTCCATAAAGTCACAAAGATTGACCAACTCTTCCTCTCTCTCCTTCTAAATCTTAATTTTTTTTTCCATTACAGAAAACAATGCAGTCTCTTACATTGAGTTCTGCAGATGCTCCTCTGTCCGTCTCTTTTAAGGAGCTCCATGGGAACTGACCGGTGACTTTGTACAAGTTGAGGGTGAGGCTGAAACAGAGGACACTGGGTGTAAAAAAACGCTAGTCCAAAAGTGTACGGTGGTGGTGAATTAAAGCTAGCACTGGCAATTAAAGACTTGAGAATCAGCAGTCTTGAAAGCACTAGATTCACTTTATGTAGTCAGGATCTCTCCACTTTCTTAGACGCACATACGAAGGACTATTCAGAACATCCAATGGCATACTTGCGTTTAGCACTGCATAGGTGTAAGATTTTTGAAATGAAAATCATGGTTTTATGGTATATTGTATTACACAATTCTGATTATTCTGATTATTATTACTTACAATGACCCTTGAATGGTAACTTGGGTATTTTTTAACCTGGAGTATATTTTCCCATGTTTTGGTGTCGAACCCTGCTGGCCACCAACCTCTTTCCATGTTGATATTTGGTTGAATTTAGGTTGTGATGTCAGGAGACCAAACTTCAACATTAGGACAACATCTTATGGCAGCGTCAATTGATGTAGTCTACTGACACCAGATGACGTTGATATTTTGTTTATTTCAAGCTGTGTTAAATGACCAAAATCTGACGTCTTCCAAATGCCTCATGCCAACTTGATCTTAACACAGAATACCAGCAATTAGTGATAAGGTATGGAGAAACTAGAATTAGCGCCTTGCGGTTGTATGCCTCCGTGTGCCAGTCAGGTTTCTCTTACACTGTACATCCATGTCTTGTGAAAACATGAATGCTTCACACACATTGCCCCCCCAGTAGCACAGACGATCTATACAATCAGCACAGTTTCAAGGTGGACACCCAAGATTAATGTCACCAACTCAGTACCTAACCAAAAATCTCCCTCTCTGTTCCTAAAATATGACATTGAATAATCGTGCGAAAAGTATTTTATGCAGAACTTTATGATGTCACAGTGAAGTTGACGTTTGACTTTTTGGATATAAAATGTCATCACTTCATAATTTTATCCTGTAAGACATTTGTGTCTTTGTCATAATTAGCACACGAATTCTTGGGTTATGGCCAAAAACATTTGTTATGAGGTAACTCTGACCTTGGCCTTTGACCTTGGACCACAAAATTCTAATCAGTTTATTCTTCAGTCCAAGTGGACATTGATATCAAATTTTAAGAAATTACCCTAAGGTGTTCTAGAGATGTCGTGTTCATGAGAATGGGACAGACGCAAGGTCACAATGGCCTTGACCTTTGACCATCAAAATCTAATCAGTTCCTTGTTGAGTCCAAGTGAATCTTTGTGCCACATTTTAAGTAATGCCCTGAAGGTATTTTTAAGACATCACAGTCACAAGAATGAGACACACAAGGCCACAGTGACCTTGACCTTTGACCACCAAAAACTAATCAGTTCATCATTGGGTGCAAGAAATTCCCTTGAGGCATTCTTGAGATATTGTGTTCACAAGGATGGAACGGACTGACTGACATATGTATGTACAGATGCACAACCCAAAAAAAATAATGCCTCTAGCCATGGCTATCACCAGTGCAGAGGCATACAAAAAGAAGGATTTTCTTTGCTTATCAAACACATTATTATAATTGAATCTTGAAAACATTTTTAAAAGAAATGTTAGTAAAAAAGACTGGCAAGTAGTCAAGGAGGATACAAGTGAGATTCTCTGTCCAGTTGCTTTTTTTTCCAATACCATAGATAAGCAAATGTACATAATAACCACACATTTTTATACCATGGTATATGGTGAAAGTATAACACTGCAACCCTACTTGCGTTCAAAGTGTCCAGGCTGGGGCTTGAAGAAGGACAAGCCATATGACGTCTCCTTGGTTCCATAGGAGAACTGGAAGGTGAGTTTCTCAGCTCGACCCAACATGTTGGGCAACTTCAGACCCAGCACCTGCAAGAACCGACAAATACTTTTAGCTTGTAGCTTATATAAAATAGCGCTGTGACCATTTAGGCTTATAGGTTTTTGTTCCACTGTAAAAGCACCATCTGTCCAGATTCCTCCAATGTAATTTACTTGAAACTCACTGTGATGATGATGACAATAATGATGATGAGGGCTTTTTCACAGTAAATATCTGACTTGTGACAGCAGGAAAAGCACAGATGCAACCAATAACATACTGATGAAGACTCCACTTCATTCAAGTGTCCCAGTAAGCAGTGTCAGTGAGCCAGTATGCACAAAACCACATCCATGAATCAACTACACTGAAATGAAATGTAGCTGTATTGATGATATTAGACACACTTGAGCTATACTAATATACCATTTAATCCAAGGGCATAGGCTTCGTGTCAACATTAACCAGAATGCAGGAAATTACATATGAAATGGGGGGTTTGGGGTTGTTTGCCAGAAAATTTTGAACATCAGTCACTTAATTTTCCTGCATTCTGGTTTGTTTTTATGCACCAGTTTATAATGTATTTAATATTGTCAAAACAACTGCAACTTTCACGTTTTTATTTCCAGCGTCCAACCCAAAATCTGTGCCAATGGATTAATCTAATCATTTAAGTGCCTAATTGTTTCAGCTCTAATCAACTGTCTTGGGCATAACATGCCACCAATTTGGTCCTGCCACCCATAACATAACACAATACTGATAAATTCATCAAATACAGTCAGTTTGACACCTGGCAGCCAATCAGAGGGTGTTTTCTATTGTTTTCCAGTGTATAAAGGATATTACTACATGGGCTGTCATGGTTTATGGACAAAACAACAGTGTTTTGCAAGTCATTCATTATTAGCTAAAGCATTCTTACATTGCAGAAATTAGCCTAGTGGCTAGCGGACATCCCCTCTACTCATAGCTTAACAAATTCCATGTATTATTTCTACTTTTTTTTACTCACCATTGGATTAAGTCCCTGTATCTCCCAACGGAACAGCATGGTTGAATTTCAGCCTGCATGCACCTTTTTCAGCCGAACATTGTTGGAAAAACAGGAGCTTATGCTGTTGTGTTGCTCGGCCAGACAGGCAACACTACGTTGTGTTTAGTCGCGTAACGATATAGTATACGTATGGAATGTGCTCTGTCTGTTGACCTGTATTTCCACACTGCTGATTTATTCCTGAGTAAATAACGTTTCTCTCTTTGTCTTTCTCTTGGCTGCTTGCCATCTGTCTGTTGCTGTTTGACAGAGACAAAATTTTAAAATAAAGGTGTAACATGAAGATGAAGACATGAATCGATGTTTTCACTTTGCATCAATGATATTGGATCGTTGATCATTGAATTGTTGATCACTGAATCAATATATTGATCCAAATCAATGGCTTGTTACACTCCTAGCAGGTACTAGACTGGCCTGGCTGCAGTCCAGACCTGTCTGCCATTGAACATGTGCAGCACAATATGAAGTGCAAAACATGACAACAGAGACCCCAGACTTATGATCAACTAAAGTTGTATATCAAGCAAGAATGTGTAAGAGTATTATTAATGGAAAGGTGATGTCACACAGTGGTAAACAAGCTCCTGTCTTTTTGGAATACGTTGCAGACATCAAATTTAAATTGAGTGTATATTTACAAAAAACAATTAAGTTTATCAGGTTGTACATTAAAATATTTTGTCTTTGTACTGTACTCAGTCGAATATAGGTCAAAAAGGATTTAGAAATTATTGCATTATGTTTATATTAAGTTTTACACAGTGCCCAGTTGGAAGAGAAATCCTGGTAAAGTAAGGGGTTATACGCATGCCACGCCTTTAATCATCTGGAAAACACGAGGTCGGGCGTTAAGTGCAACTACTGTGCTTATTCAAAGTCAACTGCATCCAATGTTGCTAAGCAGTCTTAATAAGTGCCACGTCACAGCCTACTAACCTAAAATCCTGAGCGCAGAGCTGATTTTCTTCTAGGCGCTGTTTTTCAAGCGTGTAGGTCTAAAATATTTTAAGTAGGACACATGTAAAATTCAGGATAGCTCTGCAATAAAATTATGAACTTCTTAACAGTTATCACAGATTGATATTAATACAATTGGTTGGTCCTCGTCACATGACATATGGTGCGTGCCACAGTGCAGCTGTCGCGGCCTGAAAAATAGGCGCTCCGTAACGTGTGCATGTCGCGACAGCAGCATTTGACTGCGCGGTGCACATCTACGTTGACAACAATTAATTTGAAGCCGCAAAAAACATGGCATGTGTACGGCCTCACTATCCTATGCACTCTAACACCAGTGCTGTTTCTCTCACCATGCTCCATTCATTGTTGCCAACCATGGTGTTGTAGCTTCCTGTCAGCCTCTTTATCTCTGTCACCTCAAACGTTACATCCAGACCGTTGGGCAGAGCATCCGAACCTGAGGAGGTACAACCAATCAGAATATTCACATCATCACACGGCCATAATCCCACAGAAAGACACTGAGTGCTCATATCATCTAAAAACAAGACTTTTACCAAAATATATGTACTAATCTGATGAATTTAAATGTCAATTTTTCTACTTAAAACCCTCGTGCTCAGCAGGTAATCAACAAAACTGTCTAACACAGGGTTTCCCACAGATTCATTTATTTGAGGTGGCCCGCAACAATTAAAACATCTACCGCCACATTTTGATTTTCTGTTATTGCCATTGTTCACAATACAGAAATATTAAAAAAATGTTTTTTTCACATTTGGGTATGAAAGAGTTACCTTCAGATGTATCGATTAGAACCTCCACCTCTTTGAAGATTCCCAGGCGGAGCAGCTTCTGTCTGGCGATATGAGATTTTTTCATCACCTGTAACCAAGACAGAAACAGAGCTCTATGCTCAGAAACCCTCACCTTCTGGACCAGACATATAACTCAAGAACCTGACAGAGTGCTCTCATGCCTTATTGCACAGTACAGTCATGAATACATACATCGATGAGGTTTTTGGCGTGGAAAACATCAGAGATCTCATAACCGAGCAGGTCCTCTTTAGTTCTTCCAAGACCCTGGATGTTGACATGTTGGACGACCACCTGCAATTAATGATATTTCACTTGGATTACTTTCCTATCATCATCATATATGCAAACAATTTTAAAATGGATTTAACCTGTAACCTGTGAAAAAGTCATCTTAAAGGGACAGTTTTCTATTTATCAGTCTAGATAGTTTTGGTGTGAGTGTTGGAGAGTGTTGGAGATATCAATGTCCTATCTCCAGAGCTGGAGCAAAAACCAGAAGGCTACAAAACTGCTACAAAATAGATAATTTTGTTGTTAATTTCGATTTATATGGCCGACTTAGTTTGAATCAATGGTTGGAAGAAGATGAGGCTGCTGCTGCTGCTGCTGCTGCTTTGGTACATTCTAGACACACACATGCTCTATATATGTTCATGTATATGGGCTTAAATCTACAAAAAAACTTGTCTTCCTGAAATTATATAGCCTAACATGTGTATAAATATTTAGAAGCACACTGGAAGTCAACATTTATTAAACTAATACATGTGAAACAGTCTTTGTTCTTTATTTAAAGTGACAGGAAAAGCTGGTTAGCAAAAAGCCAGCAAAAAACGGGTTATTAGGATATCTTATAAATAGATTATCTGACAGATGCTCTTGATAGACTGTTTTTCTGCAACTGTTTTAGTAACATTTATAAAAATATTACTTCAATAAAACAATTACAGAACTTGCATTTGCAGAAATTCTGCCAAATTTGCAGAATTCTCTCTGTCAGTGATTCATCGGATTAAATGAGATAGTCTTTTTGTTTTTTTTCTTCAATCAGTTTACTTTCAATTATAATTATATAATTATAATTATAAAATAATAATTATATTATATATTAATATAATTGATGGTATTGTTTGTCATCGCAGGTGCCTCCCTGGAGTGCAGAAAGCCAGAGTGTGACCTCAGTTGTTTTATAAAAAGGCTGAACGCCATCAAATATAAACTGAAGCAGAATATTTTGTGAAATAAAACATGGTGTGGATTTTAGAAATAAATACTTCTATCTTTTTTCAATTAATTTTGACTTTTGGACTTTATAATGCTTGAGTTGTTGGAAATGTCTGGCATCCTCTGGCATCCCCCAGCAGCTGTGCCCATGACAAGGTGCTATATTTGCTTCAAAATACAGGTAAGTCTGCAGATTTAAACTAAAGCTTGCCTGAGGACCTGAGGAAGATAGAAACTGTGGACATTTTTTAAAAGAAAACTCAAGACCTACCTTTTTAATCTAAATTTTAACTGAATCTTATTTATTCATTGTGTTTTTAGCCTTATTTTAATTCAGTTTATTTTATTATTTTAACTTCTTAGTCTGGGTCTTAACTGAATCTGTTTTATTCATTGTATCTCTTACTACCTCTTAAAAACTCTTAGACTAGTTTTTAATTGACTTTTATTCTATTTATTTGTTCTATCTTATTTTATTTTATTCTATTTTTATTTTATTATTTTTGACTAATTTTACATTGTTAGTTTGGCATTTAGCTTAATTTTATTTATTTTATGATTTTTATCTTTTAGATATTTACCGAATTTTAATCAATATAGTTATCTTATCTTTATAGTATCAAGTATCTTCTCTCAGGTGTTTCCTCACTTCAAAGTGGCGAGTGTGAGATGGTGTTTCCTCACCTTTCTTAATTTCTGTGTTTTAATATATGTGTGTGTGTGTGTGTGTGTGTGTGTGTGTGGTGGTGGGGCAACAACATACCTGACAGCAAGAGGTAAAAACAAAATCCTCCATCAAATACGACCACATTACTCAAGCACCTACACAAATTATAAAGCATAAAATTAACTTATAAACAGGTTAATAGTGCTAAAACAGGGAAGGTATTATGAGAGCAGTGTAAAATGTAAATTAAAGTGCTTAAAGTGATTAAAATACTCAATCACGATTAATCGCATTAATGTCAAAGTTAACTCTTAATTTATCATTAATCGCACATTTTTATCTATTCTAAATATCCCTTGATTTATTTTTGTCCCATTGTTTTTTCTCATGTTAATGCTCTTATCAACATGGAAAAGTGGATCAGCTTGCTTGTGCAAACAACACTCCAATCTTTGCACAGCCAACAGCTGAGGGGCCTTATAACCCCCCTCAGCTGTTGTAAAATCAGTGTAACTCGGGCTTATTGCTTAAACAAAGTACACACGACACAGATACACGATAAATTACCTGCAGTGCTCCAGCACAGCCTCGAGCTGCTTCAGTTTCTCCAGCTCAGTTCACAACGACAAAACACACAGCTCACTTTGGTCTCGTCAATGGAGCCATTTGGCAACTTTTTCAAAGTAAACTTTCCATTCACAATCTGCTTGGCATCCATTTCGGTGTCTCGCGCTCTCCATCCACTCACAACGTAACGTTAGCACTACTGCTATACCCTCTGGTCGGCTGGCAATCCCAAACACGTGTGCGCACGTGCCTTTTGTTTTGTTTCCGGTCTATTTAGATCCGGTGTGGTGTTGTAGTTTTTCTAACGTTACTAGTCGTTGCAACAGCATGTGAAAAAACTACAAAGTTAGTCAGGCCAAAAATAGCGTTAATCTCGCGATAAAAAAATTAACGCCGTTAAAATTGGTTTGCGTTAACGCCGTTAATAACGCGTTTAACTGACAGCACTAATAAAAACATGAAAACAATCTCTGTTACTTAAAAACTATTTTTTTATCTGATTTAATTACCAACAATGTATTAGTCCAAATTGCTTTGACCTCACAGTGTAGCTCTAGGTGACATAATAGAATTAAAACTAATCAGATCTTTTTTTGCGTATTTCTCAACTGATAACAAATGAAATGATTTTTTGTATTCTGTGTACTGAAATACTTGCCAATCATTTTAGGAATCATATCAGGTTCAGTCCTGTGTTTTGACTTTTGCTGATATGGATAAAGCATGATTAGTAAGTTTTTCCTTTCTCCGCACACAGCCATGTATGACGAGATCCGTCAGTTTCGGGAGGCCTGTGGTGACGCCCACATGAAGACCATCCTGGCTATTGGAGAGCTGGGCACCTTCACCAACGTGTACAAGGCCAGCCTGGTGGCCATGATGGCTGGTAAGTCAGCACCCTGTTCTGACAGGTTTAAGTGTCTGTCATGGTGACAGTGTGTCTCTCTTGAAAGAAAAATGTTCAGTTAAAGGAACAGTTGGCAATGTTTAGTGAACATTTAGTCAACATTTTGGGAAATAGGCTCATCCTCCTTCTTTACATGAGTGAGATGAAAAACTTGTTAATGGTCTGTGTGCGAAAAAGAGATTATTTGTTGGTGTGCTGAGTGTAGAGATATTTTGCTGCAACAGTAAATGATAATAGAAAAAAATAGTAATAATAATAATAATAACAACAAGGAAAATCACATATTGGACTGGCGTGTGTGGCTGTGAGCCATCTTATAGTGACACCCTGCAGATGTACGAGTGGCACCTGAATGTGTGTGTTAACTGTAGAATGAGGGAGTGAGGAGAGCAGACAGAGGCTGGAGAACACCTGCTGTGACTGTACCTCTGTGGAACAGCAGGGTGTCTGCAAGTCCTGACAAGTCCCAACAGTTCTGAATTTATCTTAAGTAAGTTCAAGTCTTTAAATGAAACTAGTAATGCCAAAAGTTCTGTGATAGGTCAGTTGGAAATAGTCAGAAAGAAACTTGGGCTTTATTGGGATCTGATGCTGAGTGGTCTGCTGTGTAAAACCTCTAGTTTCACAGCAGTAAACTGGCAGTAACGACCTACACCACTGCGGCAGTGGCTCAGCTCACAAATGTCTGTTAAATAATAGAACACATCTGCTGCCTTCTAATAAATATGTTTATATGTGTATAATTATAACAGATTTCTATGTTCAGGCTTGTTATATTTATGTACACAAAATAAGAAATTTGAAAAGCTATTCATGCCTACCATAGACTAGAAGACTTTGAAAAGACTGACATTTAAAGACAATGTGAGTTTTTAGTCACACACTACAAGATTTTGCAAAGACTGGGGATCTTGCAGAATCACTATCTGCAGAACTACAACTAGATTCCTTTTTAGATTATTTCCCTTCCTGCTCCTTGTGGAAAATATTACACCAAACTGCCTTTAAGAAATATGACATATTAACAATTCCTAATGTGTCAGCAAAAACACATGATTTTGCAAACACAAGATGAAAGGTGTCATATGTTGACAGTATTTTTGTCATTTTGGCATCAATATAATTCATAATGACAAACTGTATTTGTCGACAAACTTGACATTTTGGATTTTATAGCCTCAACTCACTACCTGCCTCTGTTGGTTAGCTGGCTATTTTAGTGGGAGGAGAATGTGGGAATGGGAGGCAAACAGTTTCAAAGGTAAAGATTCCTCTAGGGCTGGGTTAAAATAATTGATTCATCCGATTCAAAACGATCTGCATTTGGATGACCCAATTGCTTCATAAAATCCGAGCTGGATCTTTAAATATTTGCTTTTTTTCCACTGATGTATGAAGCTGTATGTATGAACCATGTTAATCTTGCCGGGAGTAAACGGGCTGCGGCATTAAATTATTAATGACCATAATATTGAGAAGCTCTGACGTTACCGGTTCTTTTATCTGTAACTGTTAGTTTACTGTTTTTATGTTTTGGTGTAATTTATTATTGTGCTGCAGCAGCCTCTCCTGCTGTCTGTGCATCAGGGCTGGTGCGCCACTTTTATGCACACACACAGACGCACACAAACACAGAGCAGAGATGTAGAGATGCTGCATTGGAGACAGAGAGGTGAAAATAACTTGAGCTGATGACAACTATGCTTGTTACTGTGACTGCAATAAAACCGCCACAAGGAAAAAATCAATACTTTATCAATACACCTGTTCAGCAACATGTAAACATGTAGAAAAGTGATATTTCAATTTGCTCTGTCTGCAGTCATCCACCGTCGCTAATATTATGTTATAAACAAGCACAGAGCGCTTTGCAGCTAATGGCAAATTGTTACTAACAAGCTGAAACAATAACAACACCTGGTTATGTCGAATGGTTTAGCTCAGTTTGCCATGTATCTTAAAATTTAGCAGCCATAATTTTACCAGCAGGCAGTGAATCTCCTCAGCAGCAGAGGGAGGAGCAGGGAGGTGAGAAGGACTGATACTGACTAATGTCTGTGTTCTTTATTCTTTCTAAACTTTATCCAGTCTTGTGATGTCAGGACTATAATTTATATTAAAGACATTAAAAATTGGTTTACAGTGAGGTATTAAGTTTATATGGTGACTTTTCTGTTTTAATATTGCTGTTGCTGCCCTAGGAACAACATTTAGTTGTAAAATACTCAGTTTTAATCCCTTTTGTGAATTTATTATCTTTTTAAATAATGCCTAGTAAAATTTACAGTATTAGCTCTCTTAGAAAAAATATCCCCAATCGCATCAATATCAAATTGAATCGAATCAGAAATCGAATCAAATTGGGACCTTGTGAATCAAAATTTAATCGATTCAGGAAAATGGTGGCGATACCCAGCCCTAGAATTCTCAGTAAAGCAAGTGCTGGTTGGTGGAATAAGACACACTGACTCTTGTTCACTTCAAAGCTCCACCAGTTTCCCCTTCTTTTCCACAGTCTAAGAGAACCTAGACTTGTTCACATTCTTGTGGGGAGTCCCCTCATGTTTACTGTCTACCTGGTTTGCTGCTCTCTGTTTGGAGACCACACCAATTGGTTGTTGACACTGTTCACATCACTGAACTTAAGTATTTGCATAAGCCAAGACTAAAAACATTAGATAATATTGAACATGTTTGATTTGGATTTGGGTTGTCAAAATGAGACAAAGGCTGACTTAAGACAGCTCGGGCTGACTTTTATGACCACCTTACACCAAAGGATCAAGAAATCACAGGAGCACACAACAACTGAGGTAAAACCTTCATGATTATAGTGCAACATTGGAAATTTATCTGGGTGTTTGGTAGAAGGCCAGCATTAGTGAATGAGATGCTTAGGGTGTGTCTACACAGCAGGCACTTTAGTCACTTTTTCTAGTCATCTGTGTTCTGTGTATGTGTGTAAATGCAGCCTGAAGTGTCATTTTACGCTTCAAGTTTCTTCTGTTTTACTTGTGTAACTACAGTGGTTGTGTATTGGGTTCTGATTGCTGCCAAAGCACGCGTAACCTACACTCAAAGCTGTGCCTGAACGCATCCTGAGTAGACACAGACGGAGGATGTAAGCCACAGCTGCTGCTCACCCTAAGTCTCCTGTGTAGACACGGTGTAAGACCGTACAGTTCCTTATACTCAGCTGATTGTGCTCCTCAGTCAGCAGCCGGAGGGAAATGTTAGTTTGTCTGCGGGCTGATGGATCCCTGAGGTGAAATGAAATGGCACAAGTAAACTTGTGCTAAACTGTGATGAGGTCCATATCATGTATCGCGATATAGCCTAAAATATGGCGAGATTATTTTTAAGCCATATTGCCTAGCTGTACTGACAGGTTCAGACTGCTATCATGAGTGTCTGACAACATTATGGAAAGGATCTCTACAGAGATAGACCTTTTTGTTAAAGAGTAAGATGCTTTTTGTTTAATGAGAAACAGCCCTCAAATTTCTGTCACCAAACCCACTAGACTCCATTTAAATAAACAGTAATTTTGTCATCATAAAACACATTTTATTCAAAGTCAACAGAAACAATGTAAAACTCACAAAAAACGTTTTAGTTCTTCTTTCTAGTTTTCCAATGATCACAAACTCTGGTTTGTTTAATTAAACCTTTATTTCACCTAGTTAGATCTGAAAATAGATTGGCTCCATACATGCTAAAATTGCTGTTTATTTAAATGGAGTCTGGTGTTTTTGGCAATAGCAATTTCCGAGCTGTTTCTGGCTTAACAAAATGGATCTTACTTTTAACAAAATAGTCTATCACTGTAGGGATCCTCTCCATAAGGTTGTAAGACACTTACAATAACAATCTGAGCCTGTCAGTTGCAGAAACAAGCATTTTTACAGCCTATTACTGCCTGTTTAGCGTCTCACTCAATACTGGACCAATTTCAAAAATTGTTGTTCCCATTCTTCTCTCAGAGACAAAAATATGGGAAAATACTGTCCAAGTTGAAGGTTAAAACTGAAGTTACCCTTTAACCA
>JAPZEB010000015.1:2245202-2260071 GCA_029783705.1 Chaetodon striatus | reverse complement strand
CAATGTCATATCTCAGGAAAAAAAGGGGAGACATTTGGTCACATATTGAATTGGTGACACTCATCTTAAAACTGTGCTGATTGTATAGATCCTCTGTGCTGGCGGGGGTAACGTGTGAAGCCTCCACATTTTAGAATTTGTAGAATGTTTGCAGCAACATCCATATTTGAAGCATTGTTGGCTACATATAAGGACAGACATGGATGTAAACTGTAACTTAACTGGCATACAACCATGAGACATCACCATGACATCACAAACAAGCTGCAGAACAGCATGGAGGCCAGTGAAAATGTTACAGTGGTTACTTCTTTTTACTTACTCATTCAGTCTGTCTCTCAAACCCTGTGCTGACTAAATTTTGAAGGATGTTTGAGTGCTGCTTAGACGAAGATGGATGGAATTTGTGGCAGGTCGTCACTGCATCTTATTGGGTAAGGGGCAAGAATTAGCATGCCCCCCTGTGTGTCATATTTCCATCACTGTCGACTGGAGCTGATCGGAGCTGGAGCCGATAAATACCTCTGACTACTGCTGATTGTAGCCTTTCCCATGACATAAAAAAGCCAGATGTTAGTGGGGTTTTTTTGTCCAGTGGGAAAGGGGCTTTACGCTAAAAACCCGTGGAAGATACCCTCTTGAATTGCCTTATTTAAGCTTCAGCTGAACAGGGGAACTAGGCCCATTTTAAAGTTTTATAGGTATTATTCCTATGGCCAAGGACAGTCCAAAAAATATTGGTAAACATGAACAACTGTCCCAAATCCTGAAGCTAGAGTGCTAAAACTCAAATTTGTGATGTCTTTAAGTATAAAGTCTGGAGCCTAATTATACATAATGAATGGTGAAATGTTCTAGGTGATACTGAGAGCAGCCAGGAGAATGTTCTGAGTATATGGCTACATTTTCTATTTCAGAACTGAGAAGACTAGAATTGACTGAATCACCATGACACTGCACTAACAACAACAATAACTGGTAATTGATTTCAATTGCCAAGATGTGTGAAATCAGCAAACTTGTTTATTTCTGTTGTCATTATAAGTCGTAACTGTAATGTTTAAAGATATATAGTTAAACATGGTGGTCTGACCTATCTGACAGTACTGATGTTCTTATTTTAAGTACTGTACTGCTTTGCTAGTGTCTTTAGTAAACCAAATCTACCAGCATGACAGCTAAGTAATGCTGTGGACAGGGGCTGCCACAAAATGTATTTTAGCCACCTAAAACATCTATATGAGTTTAAGAGTATGCTACATTTGCAATAATTTTCTTGCTTTACCTTACAAACTAATTGACAGAGATAGAGGTAGACCAGCAATTACGAAATTACTGTTTTTATCAACGAAGTCTTGTGACTTTGAGATAACGGTTTCAGTTCCCGATCAGCAATGGGTGTCTGACAGCAGGTAAAGTAGGGAAAATGTTATAAATAAAGCATTCACTTCAACTGATACTGATTTTTTGTAGGTGGGCCTTATGCAGTTGGTTAAAAACTGCTCAGTGCTGTTTGATTTTATGTAGGTGACATGGGGGTTTACCTACCCAGAAACTGCTGTAAAAAAACTTTGCGATTCTTTCTATTGAGTAAAACTCATTTGGGTATAAAAAACAAATATGAAAAAAAAAGCATTCTGTGGCTTCACAAATCCGGCTCTCAGAGAGAGTAGCTCATGTTCAAAAATGTTGATTGAACTTTCCAAGGCCATCGGAAAAGTATACTGGAATCCTTTTTCTAGGTAATTTTCCCCGTTAAGAATGCATTCTTGCACAAATAATGGAAATCATGTTAGGGATCACTTGATAGTCAGTATGGACTGAAAGAACAGTTACAACCACGAAACACTATATCAATGTACAACCTCAACTCCATAAAATTTGGGATGCTGTTAAAAGTGTACATATGAACAGAAAGCAATGATTTGCTAATTCTTTTTGACCTATATTCAATTGAATACAGTACAAAGACAAGGTATTTCATGTTCAAACAGATGAACTTTATTGTTGTTCATAAATACACGCACACTTTGAATTTGACACCTGCAACACCTTTGTGTTGTGACAGGGACATGATTACTACTGTGTGACATTAACTTTTCTTTTAAGAACATTTAGGAGGTGTTTGGGCACTGAGGACACGTATTGTTGAAGTTCTGAAAATGAAATTCTTTTCCACTCTTGCTTGATATACAACTTCAGTTGCTCATCAGTGTGGGATCTCTGTTGCTGTATTTTGCACCTTACAATGTTCCACACATTTTCAGTCGTGATCAGGTCTTGACTGCAGGCAGGTCAGTCTAGTACCTGCACTCTTTTACTATGAAGCCACGCTGTTGGAACACATGCAGAATGTGTCTCATCATCTTGCTGGAATAAGCAGGGACGTCTCTGAAAAAGACGTCCTCCCATGGCAGCATATGTTGATCCAAAACCTGTAGGTACCTTTCAGCATTCATGATGCCTTCACAGATACACATGATGCCATGGGCACTAACTCACCTCCATACCAACACAGATGCTAGTTTTGAACTTGCTTGGGCACTGTCACAGTGATGTGTTCGACAAGTGACGCTGAGTTATTTGTTAGCCCTCAAAAATGTCAGCTTACGGTAAAAAAAGAAAGGTTGATAAAGAATGTAGGGTTTTCAACAAGACATAGACATCTAAGTATTTGTTTACTGAAGTCAAAGGTAACACCGTGTGCTTAGTTTCTGAAGTACAGGTTGCTGTGTTGAAGGATTACAATTTTTATTGCCGCTATGTGACTAAACATGCGGAGAAATACAAGAACTTGTCTGATGCAGAGTGGGCATGGACAGCTGATGCTTTGCTAGCTAAGCTGTAACACCAACAAAGATTTTTTACCAAGCTTCACACATTCAGGGATAGAGCAGTTAAGACCAGTTATGTGATATCCCACAAAATCTCAAAAAACAGTAAGCCATTTTCTGATGGGGAGTTTATCAATGAGTGTTTGGTGTACTCTGCAGCACTGCTATGTCCCAAAAAAAAAGAGATATTTGAGAATGTGCCCCTCTCCAGATGAACTGAAACGAGAAGGATCAAGGACACTGTGGGAAATCTGGAGCTTCAACTTCAAAACAAAGCGAACAATTTTAACTTTTTCTCCTTGGCTTTGAATGAGAGCTGTGATGTCCGGGACACAGTTACTTGTCTTTGTACTTGGGACAACGAGGGACTTTAAGATGACAGAGGAGCTGGCAGCAGTGCGGTCAATGAAGGGACGACAATTGGGAGCGATTTGTTCAACAGATGCTTATCCAAATCTGACGGATAGTCTGTAGTGACTGAAATGAAAAGAAATTGGTATTTTTTCATTGCATTATACATCAGGAGGTGTTATGTAACTTAGTGCTAAAAAATTAACCCTGTTATTGATGTTGTAACTAAAATAGTTAGCTTCATCAGGACAAGAGCACTGAATCACAGACAGTTTGTTTGAAAGAGTATGGGACCTGAGAGCAGAGATTCAAGAGTTCTGTGAGAAGAAAGGAATGACAACCCAGAGCTCTAAGATGCAGACTGGATGGTAGATTTCGGATTTGCTGTTGATTTGACCGCACTAATGGATGAACTAAATACCAAACTACAACACAAGGGCCTTTCTGTACATGAAATGTATAGCTTGGTGAAGGCTTTCATTAGAAAGTTGCAGTCTCTTTTCTCTTGCCAGGTGGAGGACAACATTCTCACCCACTTCCCAACACTAAAGGAATCCACACCATCAGCTGATCACCTGTACAAGTACTCATCCATGTTAGGAGCACTGCATGGATAGTTTTTAAGGTGATTTCAAGACAGTTAAGACAGAAATGCACCTGATCTCGTCTCCTTTTACCTGCAGTGTGGATGACACACCCAGTGATGTTCAGCTCGAACTCATTGACCTGCAGTCTGATGCACTTCTGGCAGAGCACTTTAAGTCAGTGTCACTGCTGGATTTTTACTCTTCTCTCAAAGAGAACTTTCCACACATGAGGAGGCATGCTCAGAAGAGTTTGGTTCTCTTTGGCTCTACCTACATATGTGAACAAACATTCTGAGTGATGAAGTTCAACAAATCCAGATACAGATCCTCTCTCACTGATGATCACCTGTCAGCTGTCCTTCGCATATCGACCTCAGACAATCAACCAGACTTCAGTGCACTTGTTCAAGCCCAGGACAGACTGGATTTTTCTCACTGAGAAAAAGAACTGAAAAACATCAAATGCACTTGTTTTTTGTATGAAGTTAATTGCTGGTCGTTAACATACTGCAAAACATACATTTTCTGCATGATAAAAATACAATGAAATCGTGATATAATGATTTAAGTTTTTACTTTTTTTTACTGCAATATTTGACCTACTCCACATTCATGGTCTTATTGTAACATGTATTGTTATTAGTAGCAGCTCAAAACCATACAATTTACTGCTTTTTTTAGCGATAAAATTGATATTGAACAGAATTAAGTTCAGGCTATTTGTTCAGCCTTCCACAATAGTCCCAGTTTCCCATGTGGCCCCTTGGGAAAATAAATTGCCCACCCTTACCCTTGAGCCCCTCCACCCTTACTCTTCACCCCCATCTCTCTCCCTTCCCCTCTTCTCTTCACCTCTCTCCAGCCACACACCCCCACCCCCGATCCCTAATGTGTCAAGCACATCCTTATTGTGTCTAAACAAACTTTTATGCAAGTTTACACAAGCACAATCAAACAAAACAGTGGGGCTCTGGTTGAAAGTTGCAAAAATGTCCCCATGGCCTGTGTTTATGTAGAAATGCTGGCAGAGATCAATTGAATGTGGAGATGGCTCCGTTTCTGCTTTCTCTCTCTATGTCTCTCTCCCCTCCAGCCTGAAAATTAAATGCATCAGTCATATTAATGACATCTGCTAAACCATGAGATTTGCTTAAAACAGCATTAGTGAGTGAAATGAAAACAAAGCTCAGGGTGCAGCGAGGACACAACGACTTGTGCGGCAGTAATACACCAGTATATTTACACAGGAACTGGAGGTTTATGTGTATATAGTCCAGGACAGCATGAAGTCAGCTTCAAGTTTGATTGCACTCTCATTCATGCACCATTCAGGGTACATTCAGTGAAAATGATGGCCATGAGATGATAGGGCATTTAGAATGGATTTGCGGGCAGCTCTGCAGTTACCGGGATTCAATCCCAAAAACGTCTCCAAAGTAGGAAAGTCTGTGGAATTATAATTTGGTAATTCTCAGGTTTTGGTAAGGTTGGAATCTTGGATATGGCTTAGTTAGGTGTGGTGTGAGTGTAAATCACACTGACCATAATCCTTAAATCAAAGTGGTCTGGGAAAGCTGGAATTTTGGAACTGAACCTGTTGGTGCACCTCCATTCATGATGGGCTGAATTTAAGTAAACTTGAACCCCTGAATACTTACAGAGTTTCATTTACTTCATGTGACTGGACTTAAAACGCTAATCACATGGCAACCCCCATGAAATGAGTAGTTGTCAGTTTAGAAGCAGGGCTGCAAGCCCTCAGACAGCATGCTGGACATCACAGCTCAAAGACTGAACCAAGTGTAAGAGTAATGTAATTGTGTTGTTGAAATTGTGCAGGGTGGTGCAGAGGCAGTATCTCTTCATTTTTGCACAGTGCACAACTGCTTTCTCTTTATCCTCTGTTTCTGGCCTCTCTGCCTCTAAAATGAGCTCAGTAACTATGTAACTGGAGGAGCATCAGTGCTGCCACCTGTTTTGTTCTTGGTTTTTTGAGGTACCCTTGGAGCTGATCTTCTCTCTCCTTAAATACATGGAGTGGTTGCTCCAAAAAACAGATATGAGAGGGAGAAAGATGAGTAAAGGAGGTGTTTTTGTGGCTTACTCTCCTGTGGATGGTACATCTGTGTCACTGGGTCTCCAAGCAGAAGAAGATGGAGCAAAGTGAATGTAGATAAAGAACAAAAGACTAGCCTATTCCTCTTCTCCTGCCCTCCTCCTCTTTGGTTTTCCCATCAAGGTTAACATAATAATGAAATATTCCCTCTCTCTCCACACACTGTTAAATCTCAAAGGCTCTGTCCACTCTGCAGGGGTTTAACAAGCCCAACATTACTTTGAGTCTCTAGGAAAAAATGCAAATGAAAAGCTCACAGTGAGTGTGGGGAGCTGAGAGGACCCAGGGCAGATAGACAGACAGGAAGACAAAGAGTGTTAAGAGAGCGTCACATACAAATTTATTTCTTTACTTATTTCAGAATGGATCATATGTCTGGGTTTTTCTTTGTCAGTACAACAATAGAGCTGCATGAAGTCAGATCTTACAATGGATTTAAAACTAGATCCATGACTTTTGTCCGACCTGCAACAAGGGTTGGATAGATACATTTAAGGTATGAACTGAGATAACCCAGCACCAAGTAGTATTGAAACTTATCTAGTCAAACATTGCCTGCATTCAGTTCTCTTTGCACAGGGAGTCTGATCTAGGACTGCCCTGATTCCCTGCTGGATCACGACTCTCCTCCTGGCAAATGATCAATATAATGTCTGCCCACTTAGCACAAGCTAACGCAGCAGCAGCAACTAGCATCCAGAAGTTGGCTATTTAACAAACTGAAACCAAAATGGTTTGACCCTCTCTTTAAAGCCACTAATAGCCGTTAGGTTAAATTAGCCATGTGATGCTAACAGTTAACCTCTTACTGTGGGATGATGGGACTGTAATGGGCTCTCACCAACTTCCCCTGGTGCAGAGCTCACATTCCCGAAGCCATTGGTGCCACTAGTAGGAATTGTTTCAGGGGGGCTGACATAACTGTCATTAAGAGGCAATAACGCGCTCATTTTTTAAGCTAGCACAAGTGATATCTTGTGAAAATAGACAAGGTAAGGTATCCGATGGTACCAAACATGTCAGCATAGCTTGTCAGGAAGAGGGCTGAATTATGCTTCAAATTTAGGCTAAATTTTGGCAAAGGAACAACTGGCATGGTCATTTTTAAAAGGGTCCCTGAACTGTCACCTCAAGGTCTCTGAATGAATATGGATTCCATGGGTACCCACTATCAATCAATCAATCAATCAATCAATCAATCAATCAATCAATCAGTCAATCAATCCATCCACCCGTCCATCCATCCGTCCATCCATCCATCCATCCATCCATCCATTTACCTGAACTGGAGAGTTAATGTCAGAATGAGCCTTTTAATATTAGTGAAGGCTCTATAAACAGTTGAAGATAAGAACAGAGACAGGAACAGAAACAGAGTGGGAGAAGAAAGTTAGACAGATGTTTGTCTTTGTGTCTTCAGGCAGCTTAGAATCACTTAGCACAGTAAATCTAGATATAGTTAACGGCATAGTTTTCAGTGGTGGGTTGTTGTTAACTATAGACTGTATAGCTACTGTAATGTTACCCATTGGTTTGTAGACTGCTGTTTTGAAGCCTTGAGTTCAGCATTTCAGCTGTTGCCTTCTTGTTTTTTTGGAGCCAGAAGTGACTATATTTGGATGAGAGGTTGGAGCTGTGGAAGAGTAAGGGGTAGATCTGACTTTAAGACTGTAGCGATGCCCCGCAGAGAGCCTATCACTCAAACGGCCCCACAAAACTGGGGATTGACTCTGTTTTGGGGCCAGCCTCAAGTGACCAAATGCAGTTTTTGGCACTGGCTGGCTTAATTTTTCAACCACAGAGGTTGCTGCTTGGTGGTAATACCTGTTGAAGCCCTTACAGCCTCACCATTAGGACTGGCTGACTGACACTGAAAAGGTTAAACCCCTACTGTTCACAGCATCTGGCTATGTAGGGCAGAGACAGGGTGGCAGGCAATACATGATGAACCTCCCTCCCCACAGTGACATCCCAACTGGGGCACCTGTGTCCAACAATCTTTGGCCAGGTGTGCAGAGGTGAGCAAGTATTAAGGGTGTCAGTGTGTCAGGCTATCCTTTTCATTCTTCTCACAACTGCTTGCATTAAGTTTTGTACAGTGTATACACCATAAACACCATGAATTTCTTCCAATACAGACTACTCAAGGTGTGCAAATATTATACATGATGATCGTGTCTCCCCTTTCTGCAATGGCAGGCTTTCCACCCCATCTTAGGTATGGCCTTTTAGAACAGGTAGGGACACAATGCTGCATGGTCGGACACATCGATTGAACTGGACTCTTGAAAACTTAAGCCCCTTTCCTACTGTTAAAAATATCACTAACACCCCTTCACACCTGGGGGTTTTATTTAATGGGGAAGGTTACAATTGGTATTCACGGCAATCAATTGGCTCCAATCGTCAGTGATGGAAATATGGCACCTGGGATGCTAATTTCAGCCTTTTTGCTGGCCGATATAATGATGTGTCACTACAACGTACTATCCATCTCCGTCAAAGTAGCACTCGAACATTGTTGAAAATTTTGTTGAATTAAGTTGGCTCTGAGTTTGAAAGAGAGAATGAAAAAGAAAGAGGTGTGAAAAAGTTACAGTCTGCATCCACTCCCTGACAAATGACTCTGTAGTAGTCATAGGTATTTATCAGCTCCAGCTCTGACCAGCTCCAATTAGAAGTGATTGAAATACAACACTTGGGTGGGCGCACTAATTTTAGCCTCTTTTCCAGATCAATGCAACAAAGGGTCACCACAAAATACCATCCATCTACATCCAAGCAGCACTCAAACATAATTCAAAAGTCGACATTGAGTTTGAAAGAGACAGACTAAGTAACAGATATAAAAAAGATGTACCCAGCAAAACATTTTCACTGGCCTTCATGCTGCTCTCCACTGTTTACTAACCATTTCCCAGTGTGTTTGTGATGTTGAATGTGACACACAAGAAGAAAAAAAAACAGAAAACATACTTATCTTCATGGCTCTGGTGTACTGGCAATGGGAAAGGAGATTATCTGCTATTTTTAATGGATGTTTAAAAAACCTGTCTATGCGTTAACTTTGGTTGAAAAAGGGTACTGAGGTCATATATCACATATGTCCTTGCTTTATAGTAACAATTAGGTAAAAGCACATCTAAGCTCAGGCAGAACAAGGTTGAGCATTGTAAATACTGAGTTGTACATTCAGTCTTTGTTAGAGGAGCAATGTGTCTTTTGTCTTTGTGTCTCTCTGTCTGTCTTTTCTACGTTTCTTCTCCACAGTATGTCTTTGTTTGTGTAACCTGTCTGCACTGTCCGCTAGGCCAACCTCAGAACCTCAGACTAAACACAATGAAAGTCATCTTGGTCAGGCACTGGGTCCACACACACACACACACACACACACACATACACACACACACACACACATACACATGGGCAGCCCTGTTTGATCCCTGTTAAAGTCAGTCAAGGGTGTTACATGTTTGCAGTTCACTTCAGCCCCATCAAAATGCCCCATTGGAAATTTACTGGCCTTTCAGCGGCACAGTGGGCTCTTATAAACACACCCATGCACCACTACATGCACATGTCACACTCACACACTGTAGAAGCTCATGTTGTCAGACCCTCATTACCACTGAGTGCCAGCAATTTGATTCAGCTCCAGAATCAGACGCCTGTTAGGACACCCTGTCTGCCCTGTGTGGGTGTGTATGTGTGTGCACGTGGTCCTCACATTCCTGACTCTGGTGTCATCTCTCTCATCAGACATTTCCCAGCACAACTTTCACTGACATGTTTGTTTATAAAGCATAAATGGCTGCTATTTCACCACACCGCACGACTGACTTTATCTCTCTGTGTGTCTCTCCATCCCAACAGATGTGGATGAGTGTGTGGACAACAACGGTGGATGCCAGCAAGTGTGTGTCAACACCATGGGGAGCTACGAGTGTCAGTGCACAGAGGGCTTCTTCCTTAGCGACAACCAGCATACCTGCATCCACCGCTCTGATGGTAAGACTGGGACAGAGACAGAGAGTCTTGTCAGAGCTGTGTTCTTCCACTGTCTCCAAAGCTTTATTTCAGGGTTAGATAAAGCTACTTGATGCTTGTTGCTCAATCTTTAACTAAACACAGGGATTAGATTGCCTAAAATGTTTTGGACTTTAGGGTAACTGAATCCATTTGCTAGAATGACCTGAGAATGTGACAAAGCATGTACTCATCATAGGTGGAGTTAATTCATGCTGAGTCATTAGAAAGAGATGCTGCTTTGCTTTCCTTGGTGCAAACCTAAAGGAAAGGTGTTTATCCCAGTTCTTCAGGCTGGTTGTGTCAAAGACAGTACAATGCAGACATTTTGTTTTACTGAATGAGTCCTTCCAATATCCCGCCCCTTTTCTCTCTCTTCTATAACAGCTGAGCAAGCTTGGACATGGCAGATTTTTGGTCAACTCTCTCCCTTCCTGTTATACTTAGATATGCCATGTGCTAGTTTAAGCCACCCTCCAGCCAGTTTTACTTTCTACAGTTAAGGTTCTTTCTCACACAGAGATTGGGGGTGTGTGTTTATAGTCAGATGTAATCCATTACCACAGCAATAAGACCTAAGCTGCAGTAGCTTGGTGAACAGCAATATGGCACTTCATTTCAATACATTTACTGTTTGTCAGGGTATCAGTGAAACTACAAAAACTACAATTAGCAAAACAGACCAACTCTCTTTTTCACTTGGTGTCTTCTTTACAGTCTCCTCCTGCTGCAGCTGTTGGTTGTTGTAGTGTTGTACTTCACTGCAGTTATAATGCAGTTATAAGACATTTTGGAGGTGCACTGTCCACTAGCATCAGCTCCCACCTGTGACTCTTCTTATTTTTATGCCTCTGCACTGGCAATAGCCATAGCGAGAGGCATTATGTTTTCGGGTTGTCCATCCATCCCATCCTTGTGAGGACAATAGCTCAAGAACACCTCAAGGGAATTATTCAAATTTGGCATAATATTTCCACTTGGATTCATGAGATGAAGAGATTTTGGTACTCAAGGGTCAAAGGTCAAGGTGGCTGTGACCTTTTCTTTCTTATTCTCATGAATGCAATATCTCAAGAACACCTTGGGGAAATTTCTTCAAATTTTGCAAAAAAGTTCATTTGGACTCAAGAATGAATGGCTTAAACTTTGGTAGTCAAAGGTTAAGGTCAGTGTGACCTTGTCTGTCTTATTCTTGTGAATGCAATTTCTCAAGAACAGCTGTATGTTCACATTTGGCACAAACATCTACTTGGATATAATGACAAACTGATTAGATTTTGGTGGGCAAAGGTCAATGTCACTGTGGCATCACAATGTTCTGCAAAAACACTTTTCCAGGCATTACGGGGTGGCAGTAGCTCAGTCCATAGGGACTTGGCTTGGGAACGGGAGGGTCGTCGGTTCAAGTCCCTGACTGGGCCAAAATATGGAGTGTGGACTGGTAGCTGGAGAGGTGTCACTTCACCTCCTGGGCGTCCTTGAGCAAGACACTAAACCCGCCAACCACTCAGGGCGCCTGACCATGGGCAGCACCCTCACTCTGACATCTCTCCATTCGATGCATGTATAGGCCCTGTTTGTGCATTTTTTTTTGTGTGTGTGTGGGTATTTTCAGGCCTTTGTGTATATGTAAAAACAGAGTGAAAACTTGAAATTTCCCCTTGTGGGATTAATAAGGGTATATAAAATAAATAAGGAACAGGAACAGAAGAGGAAACATTTAGTCAAATACTGAATTGGTGACACTAATCTTGGGTGTCCACCTTGAAATTGTGCTGACTGTATAGATCTTCTGTGCTTCTGTGGGGAAAATGTGTGTGAAGCATCCGTGTTCTTACAGACATGGATGTAAACTGTAAGAGAAACTTCACTGGTGTGCGGAGGCATACAACCACAGGTGGTAATTCTAGTTTTTCCATACAAATTTGAAAGTTTGAACATGGCTTGATGGGACTTTCACTGTGACAGGGGCATTCATGTAATAGCAAACAAGCTAACTATGCTAACGATGTATCAAAAATATGCAACATTTCTTGTCAACACAAGATGTCAAACAAAAGCCGGAGACTGTGTTGTATTAAGCATATGTGAGCTGTAAATTCACCACTTCTTAGCAGAAGAGAGAGGATAATGTTTTCTCAGAGCCTAAGGGTGGGAAGTCAAGAGCTCTCACTCTGCGGCAAAATCTGGGGACCAAAACGTCTGTAGATGAACACTGCACAGCACATTGACCGACAGCTTGACCTGAAGTAATCTCAGTCAACTGAGGGGTCTCCAACTGATGATTCAAATCTTCGACTTTCAAGAGGCAGCCCTAATATAGTCACATCTTAAGTTGGCTCATGTTAGCATACACTGGCCAAATACGTTAGCTCACTAACATATTGCCACATCAAGAGGAGTTAGCCTTATTTAAGATCAACATCAGCCCAATTTGCTTCCTCCTTATGTCCAACCATGAAGACATTTTGAAAAGGACAGAAAGGTTGGTTACTGACATATTAAGATGACGCAAATTATTATAGGTCAGATCAAGGCTAACGTCCCTATCTCTGTAAAGCTAACATTACATGTCTCCTGGAAATAACCTAACTTTCTACACTACAGATAGACTAACGTTAGGTCAGCACCATGGTCTGTAGTCAGTCTTGAATATATAGAGTACTTTCCTGATTTCCAGAAGGGTAAAATGAGATACATACCCAGCAGTGCAGGAGCAGTTTTGACTGATAGTCTCGTAATCTTCGGTCACTACAGACTGGGAGTTCCAATTTGCATCTTTTTGCCTTTTTGATGAAAGATAACATTGATAATATATACATCACATATTGTAGTCTTTGCTGCCAGCTTGTTAAAGTGATATTGCTGGATGCCCAGAGCAAGGGAAGAACAGAGGAAAAATGGGAGAAACCTCAGGAATGGCAACTGAGGAGATCCCTCTCCCAGATTGGACATATGTGCAATATGTGTGTACAGAATAGCCAACATAATAAAATGACAGTATAGAGAATCATATGACAAAATGATACATAAAACGTGTGTATGTGTGTGACAGGTAGAGAGGTGAAACAAATAGACCTATCAGTCAATCAGATCCAGGGGACTGTAACATTGTTTGATCACTTGCCTGCTGACCCTCTTGAACATGAAACTCCTTCAGCCTTGAAATGTATCTCCCCTCATTCACATCCCTCTCTTCACTGATCCTGTGAGAGGCTTTCTGGATCACAAGAAGACGTGGGATCTGAGGGCACCGACATCATGCCTCTGGCTTGGTCAGTTGCCCTCAACACCCACAGTGGCGTTGGATTTCTTAAAATCATTTGACCCCACTACCCCGGCATCCCCGACCCATTGTGCCTGTCACATTTAATTTATGGGCTCAATGCGCAGCAGCGAGGGCCGCTGAAGGAGCGGTGATCCCGAGGTGAGGAGGGGTTGCCTTCTCCTTCCCTCTAATGCTCACATGCGCATTCTCAAAGCACAATGCTCACATGCATGCTGCCATGAATGGGGACAGTGTGGCAGTTGAGCTCAAAGACAGATGAGTGGACAGTCGTCTGTCATCTTTGCAATGGCACAGAAAGGAGACGCCAGAGGAATGTAGCGAGGGATGAAGACTGAGAGGGAGGAGAGAGAGATCAAATACAGGGGTGACCTCTCCTTAATCCTCTCCCTCTCTCCCCTGATGCTCACAGTGCTGCTGTGGTCAGTGTGAAGGCGTGTTAGGAGCCAGTGTCAGGATGTTAGAGGATTCTCTGTGGACACATTCAGAGAAGGAGGTAAAAGAGATGCAGAAATAGAAGTGTGTTTGCTCACTGGAAACCCCATAAACCAGCATGTGAATATATCTCCATTTCCCCCTCTCTCCTCTCCTCACATTCAAAACTACTTCTGACAGGAGTTCTCATTTTCTTGGATTAGGAAAGTTGTACCACTGAATGAGTCCACAAATTACTCAAATGCAAATTGAATTGCCAAATTCCATGGACTAATTTCCCTTTTTAACACAAAAAACATTCAAATTCCTTCTTCTTTTAAAAAAAGGCAAAAGCATTCATGTACATCCAACTAAATGTCAAAAATCTACATATTTTCAAAGCAGTTACTGTGTCAACATGTGTAATTCCCGCTCCTGTCAGAGGGATGTTCACTGTAAACAGGCAGTGAAGATGCTTGTGGTATATTCCTGTTGCCCGGCTCTGGCAGGCTGTTCTGAGCCTTTAACCATCGGCACACAGCCCCCGCCTCGTCCACAGATCCTCAATCAGACACTTGTCTCCTCTCCTCCTCCTACACAGGAATAGCAGCAGCATCCCGGTGTCCCACAGGAATCTCCTTGCACATTTTTTTTTCCATCTTCTCTTCCATGGCCCGCTTCTCTCCCCTCTACATCTTGTCTCTTTTTATTCACTAGCTTGATTTCATTTTCCAAAGGTTCCACTTGATAGGATCTCTCATGCTACTACCTGGCTGTTTAAAAACAGTGGGTCAATCTAACAACATACAGGGAGTCACAGACGTATTGTACAATATTAAGCTCACACATTGTACAGTGGCATGTTTAGGCTTCCCTGGTCAAAATTTTGTTTACTGTAAATAGTTAAGTAAATAGGTAAGTAGAAAATGAACTGAAAAGGCATGAAATTACAGATGAAACATGGTTTTCAACATTTTATGTAAGATTAGTGTATTATTTTTGTTTTACAAAGGTTTGAGCACTCAAGACATTTGAGCTCTCAGATAATTTTTACCAGGGACTCAGACCATAATTAGCTTGCTAGGACTCTGGCTTCTTCACAGTCATCGTTAGGATAGGTCAGGTGATGCGAATTTCAAAGCTTTATAAATACTGTGACTCCTGAAACATTGTCCCAGCAATCAGCAGCCATGGGCTCCTCTAAACAGCTGCCTAGCACTCTGAAAACTAAAATAACTGATGCCCACAAAGCAGG
>JAPZEB010000015.1:2211249-2223950 GCA_029783705.1 Chaetodon striatus | reverse complement strand
ATAATAATAATGCATTTTATTTGATAGGGCGCCTTTCACGGCACTCAAGGTCGCCTTACAGTAAAAGTAAATACAAATAGTCAACAACCAACACACCCAGGGTACCTTGCACGTTATATCTCAATGTAGAAAGTCCATGACCAAATGTCGATATATGACAAGGTCGGATTGAGAATGTGTTTGATTTGAAGCTCAGCTGTAAATGGAAGTGTGCTGGTGGAGATGATCACTGGTCAGCTGAGTTCACCCCTTACAGCATTAAAAAGTGGTTAAAGTCTCTGTGTCCCTTTGTCTCTGTCCCCTGCACAGACGGGATGAACTGCATGAACAAGGACCACGGCTGTGCCCACATCTGCAGAGAGGCTCCAGGCAAAGGCGGGGTGTCGTGTGAATGCCGTCCTGGCTTTGAACTGGCCAAAAACCAGAAAGACTGTACATGTAGGTATCACACCTAACCTGAGTAATCCCCTATATTGACACACACACACACACACACACACACACACACACACAGACGAGAAAGTAACTGTGATTGAAGGTCAACCTTTAGTCTCAGATTAATGTGTCAGTCTTGCTCACATTTCCTCACATAAAATGAGCAGCTCACAGACGTTGAATGTCTTTATATCTTCCATGTAGTCAAATGCACTTTTGCGTAACGATTTCCGTCATCTGTTAATCTTTAGTCAGTTAGACTTGTCACTTTGTTTTACAATTCACATGGCAGCAAGGTATTAACACTTTGTTTCATAGACTTGATTTTATTGAGGTTACGTGCTGGTGTGATGAAGGCTCTAAACTGCTCCTGTAATAAACATCTGTAATAGCAATGATGGACAAGTTCCAGTAGGCCTTCAGCGGTAAAATATGAGGGTGGACATTTAATACTAAAATCAGTTAAGCGTTTCAGGCCAAGCTTAAGGTGCTGAAGGATTCAGTAGTGAGAATTCATGTCTCTCACCCCCCCTCCCTCGCTGCTCGGCTCCATCCCTGTTTCTCACTCTTCACGCCGAGTGCCTGCAGCCATGGAATTTAGGGCTGCTGTTTTCGAGGGGGGAAAAATAAGCTTTTAGTTACACTTTGTTTGGCATCACATCTTGTTCTCCTCTCAGACAGTGAGAGTGTAAAGATTGTGAAAGCCTCTGAAAGGCTCTAATGTGTCCCCCGCTGTGGTAATATTTCATTAGCAGCGAGGGACCCAGTGCTGTGCCGGCCTGTTGAGCACGGCGGCACAGGACAGTAGTAAAGAAGTGATGAAAGAAATGCTAGTTATGTCTACACACACAAACACACTCAAACACATGCACACACACACACACACACACACACACACACACTTCCCTTCCTTCTCCTCTCGTATTCTCTCTGTCCATTTTCACCTCTCTCCTCCATTTTCTCCCTTGTTCTGTCTCCCACTTTCTCCCCCTCCTTCACTCTTTGCCTCATCTACGTTTTTAATGCCTCTGCACCAGAGACAGCTGAGGCCAGAGACAAAATGTTTTCGGGTTGTCCGTCCGTCTGCCCATCCCATTCTTGTGAACGGAATGCTTCAAGAATGCTTTGAGGAAAATTTCTTCAAATTTGGCACAAACGTCCACCTGGACTTAACAATGACCTGATTAGATTTTGATGGTCAAAGATCAAGGTAACTCTGACCTTGCGCCCATCTCATTTTTGTGAATGTGATATATCAGGAATGCCGTGAGCACAAATTTGGCACAAACGTCCGCTTGGCCTCGAAGATGAACTGATTAGATTTTGGTGGTCAAAGGTCAAGAACACTGTGACCTCACCCTCATCCCATTCTCAGGAAAACGATATTGTGGGAACACCGTGAGGGAATTTCTTCATCTACCTGGACTCAATAATGAACTGATTACATTTTGGGGTGTGACAATACACAAGTCTGGATTGATGTATCGATTCAACAATCAATCCAATATCATTGATGCAAAGTGAAAACATTGATACATATTATCATCTTTAATACGGGATCTTATTTCAAAATTCCCATGGCATGTCTGTGTCACCATTTTAGTCCAAGCATACCCCTGTCCTAGACATTTAACAGTGCTAGCAGCCTGGCACCAGGCAAATAGGCAGCCGAGAAGGGATATTTATTGATATTGTGTCATATCGATCGCAGATCCCTGAATTTAATCATACTGTGGCAGACCTTGTGACATCAGCAAATATCTTATTGCTGTCCAACAAATATTGTATTATGATGACATTTTTGATTTACACTCCTATTAGATAGAACTCAGGAATTAATAGGCTAATTGCGATAAACTTTCACACAAATGTCTAACAAAATGATGAGAGGATGACATTTTATATTCAGAAGGTCAAAGGTCAACTTCACTGTGACATTTTTTTTTTTTTTTTAAGCAATACCCATATGTGAGGCATTGTCTACTTTTTATGGCCACATGAGTCTGGACAGACATGGAAGTAAATTACAGCCTAACTGGTTGGTGGAGGCATACATCTGGGAGACTGCAAGGTTTATCTCCTCTATCCTCTCTGCATCTCTCCCGAGAATCACTTAAAGATACAAAAATGGTCCAAGTTAGGGGAGTGCAAAGTTAAGGAAAAAAGCTTTGGGGAAGTTCACCAAGTGTATTTGCACTTGTTTTTCCCTTTTCGACTCAAGAACAGAAGATTAGACAAATTAGGATGTAAAAATGTTGGACGAATTACAGACGTCTTACGTCGTTAGTGTTTGACAAATCAGTTCTGTTTATTATGGCAAACTCCATTTCAACAGTTTGTGGCCCATTAAAAAGTAGTACTTAGCTGGCTGTTTTAGGGCCAGGGGAGTAAAGTTGAACCCTGGTTTCTCTGGTGAAGAAAGGGCTAAGGTTTAGGAGTTCTCAAAAAATGCTCCAAGAGAGGTCCTGCAGTGAAAGCTCCACATTAGAAACTGCTCTTTCTCACGTTTTCCACCTCTAACGCTCTCTTTATCTCTTCTTAACAACTGCATTCTCTTTCTCACTCTTCCACATCTTTTCTCATCCCCCACATTGTTCACATTCTTTCAAATTATTTTTCTTTCCTGTGAAATGATTAAGAAAAAGAAACCTTTTCTCTTTGCCTCTCCCTTTTCCTCTCTAGGCCCCTCTTGACCTAAAGTTTTCTAGCAACTCAGGAACCTTTTTAAGATATGATTTTTTTCAACACAGAAACCTAGTCTGATTTTGCATGTGACAATGTCCCCTCCAATTATCAAAGTAATAATTTTAACCAGATCTTTTTCTAAACCCTAACCCCTAACCCCCTCAACCTAACTAGGTTTGTTTTGTGCCTAAACCAAACCAAGCCTTAAGCATAAGGACTTGCTGGACTTTTTGATTATTATATTATAGCCAAAGGAGACCACAACGCGGACCATTTCCAAATGTTCCCTGTCCCTTACCCTAAAAGACAGAAAGAAGACACAAAACTGTCCCCAAGAGCTAAATATTAAAATGTTACAAACAATAGAGCCTTCACTTTTTATCAACTATGATACAAATTTACACTGATTTTCAGACAAACACTGTGAACATAACTTTGGGTTCTTTCTTGTGTGTTGTTTCCAGTGACATGTAACTATGGAAATGGCGGTTGTCAACACACATGTGATGACACGGACACAGGGCCGGTGTGTGGCTGCCACCAGAAGTATGCCCTGCACTCAGACAGCAAGACCTGCATCGGTGAGTGACAACTAAGATGGCTTCCCAGTTTACACACACATGTAGCCTGAAGCCCTCACAGCTGTTTGACTGTAACATCTGCTGTATGATGGAACGCCCTGAACACTGTCAGTGTAGCACAGATAATAACACAAGGAAAGGTTGGAGGTTGGTCATAGTGAGTTCTCTCCTCATCCCTCGAGACACTGAACAGAGACGAATCAGAGGACAGCACTTGAACAGATTTATCTACCCTCATTCATTAATATAACCAACCCACACTGACAATAATGGCATGGATGAGTCAGTGAAAAAAATCATGAATGCAATTCAATCTATATCTTTTTTTAATGAAAGCTGTAGTCCAGCCTAAGGCTATATTCAGCATCTAACCTGCATTAGGGGTGTAAAAAAATTTTTTATTATATGTAACCTACCGACTGTCAGTAGATTACAAAATAAAATTAACATAATGGCATTATTTTATGGTCTTTATTGTAATTTATTACAGATCAATTTAACAACTAATGTAAAGTGAGCATGAACATAAAAACTGTTCTTACTAGAATTATTATTTCAATCACAAAATGAAAATCATTGCTCACGATAGGTGCAAGGATTTCAAAAGAGGTAAAAAGTGAAACATTTCTCAATTTTCCATCTTCAGTGGAAATGAAAGAAGCAGCACATCATTTTCTTTCAGTGGAGAAAGAACCAAACGGCAGCAGGGTATTCAGAAGATTGGGATGTACAGGGTGCAAATATAAAAACTATGATGTCTCCTCTGAGTCTCTGTTTCCATCTTCCCTGCCACATAAGTATCTATGGGCCCTGACACACCAAGCTGACTGTCGCCCGTTGATCAGTGGCAGGCCGTTGGTGAACATCTGTCCCCCTAGTCTTTGCAGTGTACTATAGTCTGCTTTTGTTGCCAGTTTTTCAGCCAGTTCAGCAACTGGTGGTGGAGCCCTCAGAGCCCATCGGTAAATTAAATCAGCTCTGTTCAGCTCTGTGCACAAGAAGAGAAACAAAAGTGAGCAAAGTAAAGACACGCTAAAGTCAAGAGGGCGTAAAATTGAAACAAACTTGTTATATTCCATAAGATTATTTTTTAGCTGTTATGTTCTTTGCAGAATTTTTTGTCTGTAATTGTTTGTGTTTCTGTTCAGTAGTGCATGGTAAGTATCCTCTGTTCTCTTGGATTGTGTTGTTAATGGGCTACTTGGCTAACAAGCGTCTTGAATCCGTACTGATGGTCCTCCCATTTCTCTTTTTTGATTGATGAATAGAGTGCTCCAGGAATGAGTCCTAAAACAGAGAAATTAGTTAGCATTTCAGCACTCCCAATCCCCTCGTCTAGAAGTCTAATGGGTTTTTTAAATGGGTTTCGTTTAGATACCTGGAAATAAGGCCTGAGTTTAACACAAGCTAAAGAGACTTTCATGTTTTGTTCTATGACATAAAATATGTCAGTTAATACCCCACTCATGAATTTTGAAGCTTTTATGTGTCCTAAAAAAGGCGGTTGCTAACAACTGGCTAAATGGGACTGAAGAACGTCATCATGTTGGCCACAGTTTTACAGCCTTGTTGTAGTGGCAATGTAAAGTCATGTGACTGTGGTGTAGTTTGTTTATAGCCTAACGTTTGCTTTTTACTTCTGGCAACTGCATTCAGGCTCAAAACTCATGGAAGTGTTGTTTATTTGTGAAGACTATCTTGCTGAACAAAACATTTAAGTATCATAAACATGTGTTTGCCACAAAGTTCATCATCTGCAATAATCCAGAATCCAATAAAAAAAAATCCGAAAGGCTTTTTGAAAAGGGAACCATGGCAACACAAACTTCCACATAGGCCTACGGAAAAATGTCATCCCTGGAACACTCTACACAGACTATCACCGCCTGAAGCTATAGAGAGTTGTTTCATCTCATGCAGGGGCAGAAGGTACATGCTAATTGGCCGTTGACTAAAGTATCAGTAGTATGTTCATGTGCAGTTTTTTTGGCTAAGACACAGGTGACGTAGGTCGACGCCACAGTTGGCCTTTGTTGCCACCAGTTCTTTGATGTCGGTTTGGTGTGTCTGGACCTTCAGAGGAAAACCACAGTGGGAATGAACAGTAATATGTTTAGAGCATTAGAGAAACGACTGAGCTGGCTGGTGGAAAATGACTGACTGACACATCTCCCACTCATATTCATCATGTCAGAACTCAGCTGATCTCAGCCAGCAGGCAGCTCTCTCTGACCAAACAGCTCATCTGCACATATGACTGTCAACAGAAGCAGTGCCTCCACATTCTGGCTCTCACATATTCATTTTCATCTGTTCAGCTTTTTTTCTAATCAGTAGAAGATGAATAAGATGTTCCAGGTAAGTGGAGTTGTTGATAACTCTGTTTTCTAGACCCCCTTCCTGCTGATATACATGTGAGAAATACTTTAAAAGCAGTTTTCATCAACACTTCTCCGCTGTTGTAGCCAGTCTACTGCAGCTCGCCAAACTGGTTGTAGTTAAGTAATTCGGTTTAAAGGGTCAGTAATCTATGGAGCCCAGCCAAGATTTATAGTGTCGATAACTTAAGGGCACAAATTTGCCATTTATACCCCCAAACTAATGTTGAGTGTGCAGAAATTAGTAACTCAAGCTAATCAACCTCATTTTACTTAAATTACTTTTTTTCAAATTAATTGAGGTAGTGCCCTCAGATTACTTAATTTAATCCCTAAAATGACAAGACTTAGTTATTGTAGCAGTAGGAACTGAAATTAGACATTGAAGTGATCAGAACATTTAGCAGTCATGCTAGTTTAATTTTGTCCTCGCCCCAGGACACTCAGGGCCTTATGCAGCACAATCACTCCCAACTCATCAAATAGTGGTCCCCGGCATCAGATACCGATGCACCGAGGCACCCTTTAGAGACATACTGAGCGACTGCATTTTTCAATGCTCTGAGCAGCTGCTGTCATATAAAGAGTGAGATAGTCTGCATAGGGCGGTAGGGAGGGGAGGTGGATGGGTCAAAAAACTCTGAACTTTCACCCAGAAGCCTGCTGTTTGTTTGAAGTATAAAACCAATGTCAATTGAGTTATTTTTATAACGATGTAATGTGTAGCATGCTACGCTTGTGACGTAAGCCATATGACATGACATTACATTAGTAACAAACGTACCTATTTTAAGCCAAACCATGGTGTTTCTTTGTAAACCTAACCACGTGCTATTGTTACCTGAACGTTAGGGTCTTAGGAAATTTTTTTTACACACGGTCTAAATTTATTTTGAAAGAGACTCTATGCATTTAACAAGCAGACACTGTATGTCTACATTGCCTGTGAAAACAAGAGTTTGTTGTAAAAAGACACTATGGATGTAACAAATATAAATTGATGTCTGTCCTTGAGCATCCAAAAGTGATGCTGGAGGGGTACCTAGAGTGTCATAGTTTGATGTAAAGGGCCACCCACCAAGTGTCGGCATTTGATGAGGTGGGAGTGAGAATGTATTGCAGCAGCATTTTCTTCTTAAATTTCTCTTGTATTTTCTCTTGTTTTTGAAAGTTTTAAAGTTGTGCACGAGATCTTCTGTCTCATACAAATTTTTTTGTTTTTACTTTATGTCTGACTTATTAATTTGAAGATAAAAATCAATAAACTGTGCGCAAATCATTTCAAAAACTGCACACCTAATGTGTACTGGGCTCAGGTCATAGCAATAGTCATCTCTGTTTCTGGCTGAGATGACTTAACCAAAAGGCTGTTGTAACTATACACTGTAACACTTTAAGTACCTACAGACATACGAAGGCATATGCACTGATCAGCCACAACATTAAAACCACTGACAGTTAAAGTTAATAACATTGATCTTTTGGTTACAATGCGATGTTCTGCAGGAAACCTTGGGTCTTGTCATTCATGCAGATGCCACTTGACACGCACTACTCACCCAAACACCGCCAGCAGAACAATGCGCCATTCCACACCACAAAAACTGCTCAGAATGGTCCAAAGTACCGTGACAAGGAGCTCCAGGCGACAACCTGGCCTCCAATTTCCTGAGACCCCAATCCAATCGAGCATCCATTGAACATGTATGACCTCAGATCGGACTTGGCTCTGAACTTTGGGGAATAAACACAGGACCTCTGGTTAAGTCTTGTTGTGTCTGGCACCAGGGTGTTGGCAGCAGATCCTCTGAGTTCTGTGGGTTGCAAAGAAGGTCCTCCATGGATCAGACTTGTTTCGGCATGTCCCATAAGCCCTGTCTCCACCAAACACTTGCGGTATGGTACCTTTTTAACCAAAAGTAACACAGTACCTGACATGGTAACAGACATGGTACCTAGACCCCAGGTCTGTTAAGCGTTTCCACCGCAGACAGTACTCTCAAATGTGGGCAGGGTTGTCACTCACTACTCTGTCCAGCACTCACTGTATGTCCTCATCATCTGTGACATAGAGGTAAGTCTGCACCTTGTTTATTGTCCACAGAACAGGGTTGCACACCAACATATTTAAAATCAAACAGAACAGGCTGGAGTGAGAATCTCTCTTGATGAGATATTTAAAAATAGTGAGCCTGTGCATTTAGTCCTTCTCAGGTAAGTGCGGGTAGTTGAGATCTTTCTGGTAGATCTTTAAACAGTTGAAGATCCACTCATTACTAAAAGTGTATGTCATCCAAGAGAGACAATAAAAACTGATAGAATGGTCAAAATTGAAATTTAAGGATTCACATCGTCAACTCATGCACTGAGTAAAATTAGTTAAAGTAAAAGTAGTTGCTGGCAGCCGGCCCAATGAATTAAGTTTTCATTCTCTCAGTCTACAGCTGTTGTGAGAGGCAGCAAAACATCCTCTCATTTTGGAGTTCCAATTTACTAATGTATGTAAGAATTGGTAAATGGACCTGCATTTGTATAGCGCCTTTCTAGTCGTCCACTAAAAGCGCTGTTTACACTACGAGTCACATTCACCCATTCACACACTAGTGGCCGAGGCTACTGTACAAGGTGCCACCTGCTACTCAGTTTTTTTAACACACTCATACACCGATGGAAGCATCATCGGGAGCAATTTGGGGTTCAGTATCTTGCTCAAGGATACTTCGACATGCGGACTGGAGAAGCCGGGGATCGAACCGCTGATCTTCCTATTGGTGGACGACCCGCTATACCTCTAAGCCACAGCCGCCCAAGATTTGCCAATGACCAGTGGTTACATAAGCCTCAAAACCACAAAAGCCACAACTCAGCCCTGAGCCAAAGTGACCGTCTGCTATTGACCAATCATCGGACTGCAGTGTTCACAGCTTTACTTTTTAGTACCAGATCTGTGCGCTAGGAACCCCAACAAAGGGGTGACCAAAAATGGGAACCTTATAGTATGGTTCTATTGGTACCATCCACAAATTTTCTCAGGGGAAATTCGAAAAATGCATACCAAAATGAACGATTCCAGACTGCTTGGTGGAAACAGGGCTGTAGATGCTCAATCAGATTGGGTTCTGGGGAATTAGGGGACCAGGTCAACACCTTGAGCTTGTTGTCACATGCCACAACAGGGGTACTTGGTTTCCAGTGGTGTTTGGGTAGGTGGCGTGTCTCAAGTCACATCAATACGAATGCCAGGGTCCAAGGTTTCTCAGCAGAACATTGGAGTGTAACAGGATGATCAATGGTATTCATTTCACCTGTCAGTGGTTTCACTGTTGTGGTTGATTGGTGTGTATAATTGTTCTGGTAATGGTTCTTGTTCAGTTTGGTTCATGTGGAAAGGTGAGAGAAGGTGCCTTTGTCTGAACAGGAACACTTAAAAAGGAAGGACTCTGCCATGTGGTTTGTGAGGAGTAAGGACAACACCCAAATCAATTACAGAAAACTTCCCCAAAATCCAGGATTTATAGGTGTAATTTGATGGAGGCTGACACCTGATAGTCAGCAGTTCATCAAACTTGGAAAATTTAGCATAACAGAAAGAAACTGAGACCAAAACCACAGTCTGGACTGATGTCTTATTTGGCCATCGCTTCAGCTATTCACAGTTGATACAAACACCAGAAAAGGTGTTCTTAGCCGTTCAATCTGGGCACAGCTTCCTCTTAACAGACTGAGTTTAGACTCTCCTGCTGCCAGAATCTCTAACCTGGCAGGATTACAGGTCATCTAATCTCTGTCCAATTAGTGAGTTGCTTGTGCTTTTGTTTACAAGTTGTGGTTCATTTGTAATTGGGCAGCATAAACCTTAATGAACCAAATAAAAAGAAATCAAGTAAGCTTTTCCATGTGGTTTAAACCAAAGAAAACAAGGTGTAAGTGTGATTTAACACCCAGAGAGATTAGAACCACCTGCACAACTAGGAGACACATCAAGTTTTCTTCTGACTGTGAACTGAGAAACAACTCAGACTGCTGTCAAAGCCATTAACACATATGGACACAATGATCTGATGTCATTTTGATGTGCTGTCCTTCCTGCTGTGTCTGTACACTGGAAATACCTCTGTCTCTATCTGTCTTCCTCTCTGTGTCTCTCTCTGTCTCTCACCTTCACCACTCAAGCCGATTGCCGTGCTGCTTTTCAGCAGCACCAAGTTTTTGACTGCCAATAACCCCTTTTTCTTTGCAGCTGCTTTGAAGAAATGAAACAACGGCGTCAAGGAAATTCTGCGTAGTGGAGGCATAACGAGAGAGACCCTCCTCTCCCTCCTTTCCCAATGTCTCATGTCTTTTCTCTCACTCTGTCTCTCTTCATACTATTATGAGAGAAAGGACCTCTGTGTATGTGGTCTGGGTGTCCCAACTGCTCTATGGGCCCACCTTTAACACCCCCACCCTCCTTTTTTACCCTTTATATGTAGCGCTGTCCCTCTGCTCCTCCTTTCTCCACCCTCCTCCTCCTCCTGCTTTCTGGTGATAGTACCTGATTGCCTGTCTTGTCTGAGCATCCATGTTAAAACAAAATCAGGTGGATGTAATGGATTAATCCTTAGAGCACAATAGGAAAGAGTGACTCTGGGTGGGGGGGTCGGGGGCCACGTGTTAGACTCTTTGGTTCAAAAACAGACATCTCAATTGCAGCCTGATCTTAGGTAAAGCTCCCACGAAAGCAAAGCTAACCTCCTCCTCCTCCATCTCTCTCTCTCTATCTTCTCATCCTCCACCTCCTCACGAACCGAAAAGCAAGCAACTCGTTGAAAACCAAAAAACCTGCCGACAACAAAATACCCTCCATGCCTCATCCCCATCCATCAGCCCCCTTTTCTTGCTCCATACATCTTAATAGAGAGGCAGGGACTTGCACTTGCTCCGCTCACCCTTCCTTCTACTGCATGTGTCCACTCACATGTGCCACAGAGTCCAATTGTCTGTCACCTCCTCTTTTACTAATCAATCATTATGTTCGTCTGTCTGTTTGTCTGCTTGTCTGCTTGTCCAGCTGCATGGAAGAGTCTGCACTGCATTTGTATGGTTTCCTCTTTTCTTTTTTTTTATTTCATTCTACCTTTTTGAATTGAAGTACATTTTTATTGTTGTTGTTGTTTTTAGTGACCCTTCTGTTTCCTTCCAGTGCATTGGTTTTTACCATTCTCCTCCTAGCTGTAGTAGCGTAGAGTGGTTTAACCCCCCCTCCCCCTCCCCCGTCCCATGTCGGTCTGGCTCTCTAAAACACTCCCCACTCTGTGGGCCTCTGACCACCGCTTAGCCCCATAGACTCTTTTAGGAGCGAGTGGCCCGGACTCCTCTCTTCCCACCCCCTTCTTGACCTGTCCTACACATCCATCCCTCACACACACACATAAACACACACATACACACACATTTTTATCTCCCTCTCCGACAGATTTTTTTCACACACTCAAGAAAGCAGATGCTCAAAAGCACACAGACTGGTATGTGCAAGCTCTCAATTCAACAACAGCCACATTTCGCCCGTTAGCCGAGCACCAGAAAGACTCCATTCATCCCCGAGTGTACTTCAGAGAGTCCTTCACTTTGTCCATCAAAGAGAGAGAGAAAACGGTAGTGGGCCAGGGCTGGGGAATGGAAGGGACATTAATTACCCCCATATCCACCCCCCACCCCCCACCACCACTCATAGGACTGTGTGTATACATCAAAGGCCAGTCCTAAAGCGGCAAGTGGCGTCCATTCACAGAGAGATGCTCATTCAGGCCCTAATGACTCAGGCCCAATGAAAGGCTTCCTCCCTCTCCCAGCCCCATCGTCACACTCACCATCCCCAACACGTGCATGCCATCTTAACAGAGATCTAACCCACTTCTGTGCCATCGCCACGGCCACCCCCTCAGCCCCCCCACCTCTGTTTCCCAGCTTAGGGAACTTGGTTTTTCCAGCGTTGACTGTTAAAGCCAGTTGTGATGTGTTCCATAGACAAACAGGCAACCAGCGCTGCCCCCAGACTACCTCCTCCTGCCTTTTTTTTATTCCTCTGCATGCTCTCCCTACACTCCCCCTTCAAACCCCATTTCTCAGTGTGTGCACCCCTCTTTCCCTCATATACCTCTCCCATTGCGGGCCATTATGGGACTGATTCTTGTCCTTCTCTCCCTTGTTCTCTTTTCCTACTGTGTTCATCTGCTGATCATCCTGTCATCACTCGGTCCTTTGAGCGCCTCTTCGACCACTTGTTCTCCTCCCCTGCACCACCCTTTCTCTTGTTCCTTGTCGTCATTGTCACCCCCTTTTCCTTTGCCCCCATGTGTGTGCCCACATTTAAGGCAGCCTGTCTTGGAAATGTTGTACATGTATCCTCCCCTCCCTCTCTTTCTCGTCTTCTCCTCCATCTTAATGCAAGGGAATCATTGCTGACAAAGTGTGGCTGTTTGATATGGAAGACAGAAACTCCATCGGCGACAACAGCAACGTCAACATCAGAATTAAATTTCCCCCCTTAACCACCCCAACCCCATTCCACCCCAACCCCATTCCATCCCTCCATTTTCAACTGCTTATCCAAAGCCAGGTTGCAGGGTCTGAGCAAAGCATT
>JAPZEB010000015.1:2199586-2211149 GCA_029783705.1 Chaetodon striatus | reverse complement strand
TATGTAAGCCCTGAACCTCCTTCCCTCCCTACCTACCTGCCTACCTACCTACCTACTTGCCTACCTACCGCTTCATTTTGTAAGCTCCACACTGATAGTTATTATTTCATTTATTTTGTTTTGTTCTTTTGTTTGCTCTGGGGAATTTATCATTTGTTTGGGGATTAACACACTCTAACAGAGATTTTGGCGCTTCTTCATCGCTTCTTGCTTCTTGGCTTTGGTTTTTTTTTTTTTTTTTTGCTCAAACGCCAAGAGGGGCTGAAGGTCTGGTCATTTGGGCTTCTCATTAACCTGCTGCTCACTGTTTGTCCCCTTGTCACTTGTGTTTTAGAGAAAGATGAGGCTGCAATTGAGAGCTCTGAGTTCAATGCCACGTCAGTAGCTGATGTGGACAAGCGGGTGAAACGGCGGCTACTTATGGGTAACTCTTTTCTTCCTCTTTCTATGTGTTGCCATGGCGCTTGTGCTTGTATCCCCGACTCCACTCCTCTCCGTTCCTCCTCGTCCTCCTCTCTCTGTCTTTATTTTGTTAATCTTTTTTTTTTTTTGTAAACCTTTGATGCCCACTGTGTGTCCCACAGTCACTTTTGTTGTAAGTGTATCTAACGTGATGAAAACAAAGTAAAAGAGGTAACTGTTTTCCTTCAAACTAGTCCTCCCTAACTCCACCTACCGAATCTCTGGAAGGCTTTAAGGTTTTCTCAATGACTAACATTTACTTTCCCAAATGTTTTATGTTCCATCCCCTCATTTTTGATCACCCACATTGCAAATATAGGATACCTTACTACCAAAGCAAAATCCCTGAAAAGGTTGTAGACCCAAGCTGCCCAGTGATTACTACAACATTAAAGTTTGGCACTGCACAAAGTTATCAAAACCATAATCCTCCGAAGGGGCAGAAAAAGCAAGGAACACCAGACCCATGATATCCTCAGGCATTCCAGTCCTTTCTAGTGAATCATTTGTTTGGCTTTGTGTGTAGACCAGTTTTGTAGTCAAGACCACCAAAACTGATACCCAGTAATGACCTAGACCAGAGTGTATCTTAACTAAGAAAAGTCCAAGACTTTGGGGGGTTGAGACCAAGTCAAGACCGAGTCAAGATATAGACCAGAACAGTGTGAGTCACACACTGCAAGACACACTTATGACAAACAGTGGAACTCCTCAAATTGATCTGAAAGATCCACATTCCCATAAAAACACCCACAGAACACAAATCAAGATTCCTCTTCAATCACCTCTTTATTGCAAAATATATACTGTAGATGTCTGTAGTGTTCCATGAGAAATGTAAAATAAACAAAGAGCAATGTAGAGATGAGTTTTATGTATTGGAATTTTCCTTTGTTTTCTATGAGCAAACAGCTACAAACACTAAGGAGCTTAAATCAACATAAACACTTGTATTTAACACTCCCTTTTTTGTGGGCTATTTAGTGATATCCCAACAGGTTCTCAAATACCGCAGCTTGGTCAGTGAGTTCTGCATCAGACACCAATGAAAAAAGACATCCTTTCACAGCAGTATGACATGCCACCAGGCAGCGTCAGTTTGAAACACTGCCAGATAACGTTATTTAAGGAGCTGGAAAGTTCCTATAGGGTGGGCAGGAGGGGTGGTGAATGGGTCCAACAAACAAACTTCGGACTTTTCTCCCAGGAGGTCAGTGCTCACTTCCCATGTAAATGCTGAGTCAAACCATGATGTTTTTTTTCTAAACTTAATCACATGCTTTTGTTGCCTAAACCTAAGCATGTGCTTTGATTGCACAAGACTGCATTTAATGAGCAGAAAGTGAGCAGTTCCTGTGAAAACAGATATGCACCTAGGATACCTAAAGTGTAATATGTAGACGGGAAAGTCCACTGACCAAACAGCAATATTTGATGAGTTGGGAGTGAGAATATTTTGGATATCCCTGCAGTTGTAGTCTTGACTGGTCTTGAAATAAAATCCTGAATCCTCTTTGTCACAGACTAAGACAAAGCAGGGTAAACATGCAGTCAGACCTTCACAAAGAAGTCCTGAGACCAGTTTCAAGACCAAGATTAATCTCTCTACAACACAGCCCTTCAACCAAATGGATCCCCAAACCTCCATTTTATCAGATTTTTATCATCAGATATGTCTTAAAATGACATGTATGTCTACTCTTTTGGTGGGATGATTGCAAGTGACAAAAATAGTAAAGTATTGCTATTTTTCTGAGAGTTGCATGAAATTAGCCCATTTGGACTATATTTTAGGAAACACTGTTCAAACCTGATTCAATAAGTTGGTCTTTAGGGCTTTTGATGAAGATTAAGGTATCAATGACTCCTACGCCAAAAAAAAAAAGCGGCCAAGATTTGTTTTTTTGAGAGACGGCACCCTGCCACCTCTTGCTCTCAGATCATCAAAACATTTTTCAATAAATCACTAAATGTGTTACTCATGACTTGATCAATCAGACTTACCAGAAATCAAATGGGTGTTTCAATCAAAGTGGTGCCTCTTCCGAAGCAGTACTTTCATCTACTATTTTGCCTTTAACCTTTCTTTTATTTTCTAAGACAGGGATACATCTGAAATCAATCCTGGTGTCCGGTACACCAAACCAATGTGCTGTATTCTCCATAGTCTATGAAACTGCCTTCAATATTTATACACATTTCATTTCAGCAGGTTCTTGCCAGTGTGGAGGAAGAGTGGAGGATCTGATTTTCCTCATCCCTATCTCTCTGTCGTCTCTCTCCCTCCTCAATTTCCTTTTTAACATTTGATTTCCCCTCACTACTCACTGAACCCTGTTTCACCTCCTGTTGTACTAGCATACCACCTGACCTGATGGCACTCCACCTGTAACCATTAGCATTCCAGGGCTGGGCTGCCCTATTGTATGTCATGTACACTTCACTGGGATTACATTGTGAAAAAAAGGGAGGTTTTCCTTTCAAATCAGCCCCTCCACAATAAGATCAGCCATAGCAGCACCTCTGGTTATGCAGTGTGTTAAAGACATTTCAAAATAAAACCTGGTCTAAAGTTCTGAGGACACTATGGCATAACTTTCAAGCCAATATAAAGTAATTACCTCCAGGTTTCTGCATGATGTGATGTCCAGCTGCTTGCTTCCTGATTTCACCTCAGATAGAAACAACGGAATGAAGTTTGCAACAAAATGAAAAGTCGTTCAGTCTGTTGAAGTTGGCTCGATCACTAAATATACAGCAAGTTGAACGAGTGATAAATGCAAAGCAGCTCTCAGATTTTCATGAGAGCTGCATGATATGCTCAGCAGGTACAGTGGGTTTGATACCTGGTATCGAAGTGTCCTTGGGCAAGACACTAAAGCTGTGACTGTGTTTGCATGGTAGCTTGCTGCCATTGATCTGTGACAATCAAACACAAACAAAAAACACAAAAATAACATACATAATCCTAAAAATGTGTGTGCAATTAAATTTATGTAATATTGCATTTATCAGTAGTTAATAACCTTACTAGCAGACATTTAGACCCGCTGTGTTTTCAAATCACACCTCAAGTTAAAGCGGTACCTACGCATTAAATTTGGAATTCATGGACAAGATTAAAGGGCCAGATCATCCCCAAAACAAAATTACGCAATTTCCTTTTACTTGTAGTACTATTTATCAGTATAGATAGTTTTTGTGTGAGTTGCAGTGTTGCCAAAAAATACATTTAAAAAACTCAGCAGCAATGTCTCTTTCCAGAAATCATAACCCAGCTACTCAAGATAATCCTCAAACCTTGTTGTGAGCAGTGTCATGTAGGAACTATTTGCTTCCTACTAAACTATACCTGCTAACTGCATCACCACCCTGAAGGAAGCATATATCTACTCATAGATGAGAGGCTCATGCTTGTGACAGCACGAGATGTAAACATTAAAGGCATCCTTCTTGGCTAACTTTATTTAGCCCAGTCTCACTCTGAAGGCACTGAAAACTGCCGCTTGGTCAGTGACTTCCAGCGCCAGACACCGACAAAAAAAAGCTGTCCCCTCACGTTGGCATAATTGGCTGGTTGGAAGGGTGGGGGATGGGCTCAACTTTTACCCGAGAGGGCGGTGTTCGCTCCCAGATTGGAAAGCCAAACCCTGTTCTTTGTTCCTACACCCAGCACATGCTTTTGCTGCCTTAACCCAACCATATGTAAGTGTTGTCAAAAGGTAACCATGTGTATTTGCTGTTAGAGGAAAAAAATGTCAATTTGCAGTGTTGTGAATTATGTGAATTATGTTTATTTTGAAAGAGACTGTATGCACACTCTACATTTCCTGTGAAAGCAGAAGTGTACTTTGAAAACAGACAATGCACGTAACAGGCTGAAGTTGACATGGCATCCCAGAGCGTCAACAACCAACACACCCAGGGTACCTTACACGTCATGTGTGGATATGGACATTGATGTGTGACAAGGTCGGAGTGAGAATGTGTTGCTTGAGTAGCCAGGTCATAATTTCTGGAAAAAGACATTGCTCTTGAGTCTTTTAAATGTATTTTTGACACTTTGAGCATCACAAGCTGAGTGCCATTTAATTCCATTATAATAGAGAGATTTTTGATTCTGGGTTGAACTATCCCTTTAAAAACAAATTCATGTCCTAACTGAACTGACCAGTAGTGTCTGTGTTTTAATTAATTTAGTGTTTAACTTCATACGTGCCTCCATCATGCCTATGTGCATGTACAAACATGTACTTGCTGAGAGCGAAGAGGCCATCCCACTACTGCACTGGCACAGCCCGAACAGCATCAGTATGTTAAATTTGACACAGCTATCAGTTTGTCTGCTTCCTCTGACATACGGCACTCCCGTCTCTGCCCCCGCTGCCATTGCCCAGAGCAGACAACACGCTGATCAAGACAAATGGATCTGCAGCCAAGGCTCTCATGAAAAGGCACTACCGAGACAAGGGCAGGCGAGAGGAGGCGAGGGAGCAAGATGGAAGGAAAAGAGGGGGCAGAGGAGAGGAGGGCACTGAGCAAGGTGATGAAAAGTAATTCTAAGACATTCCATGATGTTGATATTGAAGTAAAATCGGGGACCAGCTGCTGGACACATGTGAACAAAGTGTCAAAGAGAGACTCAGTGGTGCTACAGTGGCTGTGGCCCTGGATTCCAAATAAACCATCAGCTCAGTACAGATGGAGCTGAGCTGAGGTGTGTGTGTGTGTGTGTGTGTGTGTGTGTGTGTGTGCGTGCGCACGCATACACAATAGGTGTATCCATATAGCTTGATTACAGGCCAACACTCTGCTGACTGACAGCTTATTTAGGTGTCCATCAAGGGGCAGGATCTTGTTGAGCGCTGAAAGGTGATCGTGCTCCTCTCACCTTTTTCCAGCAGTGCAGCAGTTACTGTTACTTGGCATGATGCTTTAGTATACACAGTGCACATGGTTTTCTCCCTCATGCTCTCCAGCTTTAATCAATAGAACATGTGTCCTCCTCTCACGGAAAGGGCAGTTTGCAGCGGTCAGCGTTTCCATGCGAGGAGTGTGACAGACATGTGTATACTGACTGTCTTCCCTCTCCTTCCTCTGCCCCTTGCTGACACATTGTAATCCCTACATATGGAGTCACCGCCCTTGTTCAGCCTGCAAGAGGAGAGTTATGTTCAGCCATTTTTATCTTACCAGCCTCCCCACGCCTAAAAGGTCCAGTGTGTAGGAGTTAGGAGGATATATTGGCAGGAGTATCATATGATGTTTTCTTTAATGTATGATCACCAAAAAAAACCCCAAAAAACAATGGTGTTTTCATTACCTTAGAATGAACCAGTTATATCTACATAGAGAGCGGGTCCTCTATGGTCCACATTGCACCGCCATGTTTCTACAGTAGCCCAGAATGGACAAACCAAACACTGGCTCTAGATTGGGCCATTCAGGTTTTTGCATTTTCATGTTGGACACCATTGATAGAAGCCCCTTTGCAGCAAGCAATAAAAAAACACTGATTTTTTTCAACATGAAACTGTGTTATTCAGTATTTTCACCAGTTCAAATCACTTCTGTGGATAATTCACTCCTGAATAATTTTAACACTGAAGGAATTTTAAGTGGGAAAAGTTTCGTTTGGTTGCAATCTACAATCCTCACCATTAGGTGTCATTGTATGCCCCTAAATCTTACACACTGAACCTTTAAATCCTCTTAAAATTGTGCATTATCTGAATATGTTGCCAATTCTCTCTTCTTCCTTTCATCTAAGGTCAAAGCACCCAATGAATGGTGTTTACCATCCAACTGGGCCTAATAAACCAATCCAATTACCAGTAAAAATGCTCACATTTTAAATTTCATTTGTACATTATTTTGTAGCTGATACGTTTAAACTTTACATTTCTCAACATATCCTCATACAACGGTTTGTATGATATCCTATGAATTAGCGGCCCATGAATGGCATTACATCCTTATCGTAAAGTTACAGAGGTTAGGTTTAGGCAAGTTAAGTTGCCGTAGTTAAGTTTAGAAAAAGAAACATGTTGAGGACATACCTTAGAATGACTCACTGAAAGTTCACATGGTTTGGAACACAGGTGACCCATTCACTGCCCCAACCTACCTCCTATGTGGACCATTCGGGATTGCTTCCTTGTTTACTGCCATCAGAATCTTAGCCACATGATTGCAACCTTCCAAAATATGTGGGTAATGCACGAATTACTGGCTTATCATTACATATGACGCATACACATTTTGGTGCATCACTTTTCATAGGAAAATGTAGGAAAAGTGCATGAGAATAGCCTGTGATTGATGTGTGGTTATGATTTGGGAACAAAAACCACTTGGTTAACACCCACATTTGGAAGCACAAAAGCTACTGAAAAGCAGGGACAGTTGGTGAAAAACACCTAGGTTTAGTTCCACAAACACTAGTGGAAACGTTGAGAAGGGTTTTGAAAGTCCATGTTTTGAAAGTAATTATAAGAAAACTAAAAAAAAAAAGAACTGAAACATTTGCAGCTGTTTTTGTAATATTCAGTGGAATTATTATAGCAAGTGATCACATTACTTATTTTTTGGAGGCAGTTGTTGTCATTTACCGCAAAAAATCACATAAAAATGCTGCAAATTTTTATCGCAATTTTGACAAAATTGCCCGCAAATTCAAGGGTTTGGGGATGCAAATTCAAGGGATTTTTGCTGCGAGATCCTGAAGGGACTGTTTGTTGGTCTTGAGCAGTGGTCTGCAGCTTGGTAGGCACCTAGGTGACACACCTTCCCCGTCACCTTCCACTAACAAAGTCAGCTCATATATTATGTCGCTTTAAAAATGATGATATGGTACATATGAAATGTACAAATGTAACATATCAATGGTTTGCAAAAATGTACAATGTCAAGAGTTTTCTTGTGGCAACTGGATTGAATAAACTACAGTAAATAATGCCTGCAACTCAACAGTTTCATTTCAAAATGAGGCACCTTATGCTCCATAGTCAACAAACAGTATAAGTTGCTAACCAACTTATGTGATCCTGATGACATGCAACCCAAGCAAGTATTTTACTTCATGACCTGTTTCATCGGTTTATCAAAAAATTTGTCAGAATCCTTTTCTGATTTTGATTCTGAATGAAGTTTGAAAATAGACTCAATAGTCAGTCACTCAGAATGGACAGTAAACATTTCTGGAAGGATGCTTAAAGGAATAGCTAAACATTTTGAGAAATAAACTTTTCTTTGTTGCTGAAAGTTAGACAAGAATTTATACTATGATTTAGCTGAATACTTAGGTGTAACGAGTATCTGGTGCAGATAAGGTACTTTTTACAAGTACAAGGATCATCCAAGTAGAATGTGTTAATATTCATACGTGATGAAACAAATTTCTGGTTTGGGCAGCTGTGTTCTCTGTCTTAATCTTTTGATCAAAAATGATCTGAAACTTAATCCTGAGATTGTTCTGTAAATTGTTTTCAAATATATAACAAATATTGCAACCTCTGATGAACCCATATCAGTTTCTGGTTTAAAATAACTTCTGGTTAGACCTTGACCGCTTCTAGTTTAAACCCCAGCCATTCCAATACAGATACAGATATAGATATTTCAGTTGGTTGAACAGATACAGACAATAATGTAATCACTCATCCCTAATCAATATCATTTTCATGCTATAGCTGTAAATATAAGGCTACCACCAGGAGGAAGTTAGCTTAGCTTTGCATAGAGATGAGATCAGCTCTCAGCCTCTCAGTGTTATGTCTTGCTTGTTTAATTCATAGAAAAACTAAAGTGTAAAAGTAACAAGTTATAGCTTTACAGCAGATTTTGTTGCTCAGTACAGTGACTTCAGTGACTCTTGGTGTGAAGTGAGATTGCTAGTTAATCAATACAGTCTAAAACAATTGTGTTGATTTGTGAACTAGAGATACTGATGTTTTGCATAATGTTGAACTATTCCTTTATTCTTAGCTGCAATTAATTTTAGAAATATCTGCCGTAGTTAAAATACATGACCTCATCAATCTTTATTTTTAGTGAAAGAGAACTCAAAAATCATGAAAGACAGGAAGTTTTAATGCTTCAGCAACTCCAACTTTTGCAAATGTGGTGACATAAAATTGGGCAAAAAAAGAAGTTATTTTCAAGTTAAAAAAAACAAAAAACGCACAAGAATTAACAAACATTAAAGTGAAACTCTAAAGGCCTTTAACTTTTACTGATTTAGACTTAAGACTATTAAAACCTCTTTAGTGCCACATGAAAATCACATCATCACATGAAGACAAAATTAACTTAAAGAGTAACTTTTCAACCTGGATTCTATTTTTCCATGCTTTTGGAATAAGTCCAGTATTGAGAGACAGCAGTGAAACGGACTGCAATGTAACCACTCTGGGCAGGTTTTGGTTCATCAATACCTGTCCATTAAAAGTGCTTGTTTTTGCCGTTGACATGCCAAGATTGTTATCATGAGTGTCTTGCAACGTGATGAAAAGGTCCCTACAGTTTTTACAGTAAGGTACACACCCTCTGTTACTCCAACACAACAAACTATTACCAGTACTCCTCTCACTAATGTTTCCACCATTCTCTACCTGCAACAAGTCACCTCTCATGAGGTGAGAGGCGACTTGAGGCGACTTGTTGCAGTAAAACAGACTGGAACAAGTGAAAGGTATGGAAAAATGATTCATTTCTCTGTAGGGATCTTTTTCATAATGTTGTAAGACACTGATAGGCTGTGTCTGAAATCATTCACTCATTAATTACTCCCTACTCACTATATAGGGAGTTCTATATATATACCCTAACTAAATAGTGAGTTCACCTACAACGTTAAAAAAACACTTTCGGACACTACTCAGATAATTTTTTTGGCATCATTAATTACATTATTGTCACAAAATTAAAACATGTAATTTCAAAGCTGACTGATGAACCATCCATAACAAATAACAACATACATATTTGCAATAAAAACGTGAAATTACACTAAGCATATTTTCCCCAAATTAATAAATAACATTAGAAAGTACTTTGTATCCATTTTGTTGTGAGATGCGTTGCTCTGCTCACATTAAATGTAGGCTTATCAATAACGTTACACTGGCAGACAGACAAGAGGAGAGAGAGCAACACAATTGCAAAGTGTCGTACTAATGTCAGTAATTTTCTGTTTAATCTTTGTTGTGTTGAAGTTTGTTTTACCAGTCAGTCATGTAATAATTTGTGAAATTAATGTATAGTGTTATACATTATGCCATTACAGCACAAATCAGAACTAGTAGTGACCCAGCTCCCTAACTTCAGCTAGTGTTATTAGCCCTACTCTGTAGAGCAACTGTGAAGCACTAGAGAAGATCAGCTGTTGCTTTGTTTTTATCTCTTCAGGAGTGACAACTACACATTATAATGAAAATATATTACATGGAAAAGAAAGTGGTAAAAACAAACCTCAACATGTCATTATTAGTTAAACATGTACAGCTGGCTGTAATCAAGTTGCTCTCTCTTCTTTTGTCCGTCTCAGTGTCTGTTCCATATAGATCCTTTTAGGGCTGATGTCACAATGACATCATTTTATTAGCTGGAGGCAAAACATGACTTGCCACCACTGGGCTGTAGGCTACATAACAGTCTTACAATGTTGTCTTGCTGTGTTATTGGGAGCCAGAATAGAGGGAGTCATGGCTCAAAACTTACATTTTATCGCATAACAGCCACTGTGAGGGTCCAAAGGACAGAGGGATGTCATACGCTGTAAAGCCCTCTGAGGCAAATTGTGACTTGTGATATTGGGCTTTATAAATAAAATTGAAAATTGAAATTGAACAGCTGAGGACAACTATGGTTAGATGTGATGAGATGAAAGGACTGGATGCAGGCGATCACCAAAAATGCTTACATGTGCAGGGCACACTTCATATCAGGTTTGAAAAAAAGGATCTACTGTTGTAGGGATGAATATGTATGTCATGTGTGTTAAAGGTTATCATGTCCACCTAATCAGAGGTTGGAGAGGTATTTAGAGGAATGTTGGATTTCTTCATAACAATAACTTTTTAGCGCATTAGCTAACATTAGCTTTAATGGCAAAACAAACCGTATGAAACCGTTAAAGTGTTGTCCTCCTTTGTCGATTGGCGTAGTAATTAACCACAAAGTCGGCCATCCCACCTCCTGTAATCCTGTCAAATCATCCATCCACTGAGTGAGTACATACGGGTCGGCCAGTTTGGTCCAGTTGGTCAGTGTTTACTTTTTCAAGTAATACTTGCAGGCCCGGAAAGTAAAGGACCTAACATGGTGCATTTGTAAATTGAGTCTGACGCTCTACACTAAAATGAGAGGCCTGTTGCTCAAAGAAACGGAACATTGTATTTCTAGATGAATTAATAAACAGTGATGTAAATCACGCATTCACTCTGCTCGGTGCTCTGCTGCTCCAGTGGTGCTTTGGATAACTGAACAGTACATTCCAATAGTAATCTGAATTTACAAAACGTCCAGTTTGTGCCAGAGTGAACTCTGGGACTTGGAATGAGTATTACTGAATGCACCACTCACATCATCTTCCTCCACTGTCACCAACAAGCCAACAGAACTTGCTAGCTAGCGCTAGCTAATGTATGTGGAGAATTGTTTTGCCTCCAGCTAAGCCGCGCCCAGCAAAAAACGGAATATATTGCTTGGTTACTGATTATCAGTTGTACACTAGTCAAGATGCATTGTTGGATACTTTGAGTCCACACATGATATAATAACTCCCACTATACATTCAGAAGGCACTACAAAATGTCAAACTCAATATATAGTGGACTGTCTAGTGAGTAGTGAGTGATTTTGACCAGCCACAGTAAGTGTTAGCGGCAAAACAAGACATAAATTGATGATGCACACCTGCCCAGAGTGGTTACATTGTAGCCTATATCGCCATAGCCAGCTGCAGCAATTGCTCTCATTACTGGTCCAATATCCAGAAATTGCTGTTCCAACGAGTCACGCAGACACACACACACACACACACACACACCCACACACACACACACACACACACACACACACACACACACACACACACACA
>JAPZEB010000015.1:2168093-2178440 GCA_029783705.1 Chaetodon striatus | reverse complement strand
AGGGTCCAAAGGACAGAGGGATGTTGTATGCTGTAAAGCCCTTTGAGGCAAATTGTGATTTGTGATATTGGGCTTTACAAATAAAATTGATTGATTGATTGATTGATTGATTGATTGACTCAAAGCGGCCTCGCCACTGATAATGCGTTACTTTAAGTCTTAATAAAATGTAAACGGTTGACTTGTAGAAAAATTGACCCTCAGTACAGTTGCCATGAATGTTGAAATTACTGTAGCTATAGAGAAAAAAACATTTTCTGTACAAGGCTGTAAAAATGTTTATTTCTGCTGTGAAGTTGGGCATATTAACACAGGGGATTATGACTCTCTCTTGGAGTCAGCCTCAAGTAGCCATTGGTTTGCTGATTGATAAGAGCTAGATATCTGCCTCCATGACTGTGCCCACCCAGTCCCTTAATTAAAAATTTCTCACTGAGCACACAAACATTTGTGTTTACCAGCTTTCTGGCAGTTTCTAGTGGTCTTAAGTAGGTATAATTGCAACTGGAGCAGCTGTGTGACCCGCCCACCAGCTATGTGACTTGCCCACCATATCAACATGTCAGTCCATCATCAGCTGACATAGCCTCTTGGTCTGAAAGTGGAAGCCCTGAGAAAAATGTGAAGTTAGTTAATGCTAGCTAGCTAACTATGACATGTTAGGGTAAAAGAGAGGTGGTCATGTTACTTATAGGGTGAATCACGTTTGCATGGATGTTGAATTGTAAAGAAAAGTACTGCTGTGTTTGGCCTCATATTTATTTACCACAATATTGTGTTGTAGCAGGGTTCAAGTAGCCATCATGCTGCCAGATTTATCTTGTAGTACTAGCAGTGATGGGCATGGTTTATAGGGGTGTTGTGCAGGCTCCAAAAGGAATGTGGCTGCAGCTATACCAATGACTTCTCACCTGAACTTGTCACATATCGCCACTTTGTCAGTGAACTTTCTAGGTAAGCTCTCATCTCTGTTGTTGACATTCCAGGATGGTGTGTAAATTTACACTTGTTACAAGCTTGTGTCCTTTCAAAATACACTTCCATTTTCACAGAAAATGATCAGTTTCAGCTTGCTGGATGCATACAGTATTTTTCAAAATACACTGACACTATAGGTAAAACACCTCTTTCTTGCCTTTATTTCCGGTTTAGGCAACAAAAACACATGGTTAGGTTTCGGAAAAAGAAACACATTTTGAGGTTTAGCAAAAAACATCTTGTTTTGCATCAACTTTCACATGGGAAGCAAACAGTAGCTTTCCAGGTGAAAGTGTGGGGTTCATTTGAGCGTCACAACCCCCACAAAATGAGTCATTTCACAATCAGAATTTGCTCCATTCAGTCCAATAACATTCCCAGAGTCTTGAAGAGCCGCACAATTAAGGAATTTTATCCCTATTTAAGTCAGCGGGCTAAACTGGAGATTAGCTGTTCAGTCAGGGAAGTCTTTAGTGCTTGCTGTTTGGGCTCAATGATCAGGAAGACTGGGGTCATTTTATACCTGGGAAGTTGAACTTCTTTGTCGTCATGCACCACTGAGCAATTTTCATAGGAATAAACAGGTCCCCGCCTTCCTGTATACACTTCTCTTGATACATCTATGGTTTTAACTGACTCATGGAGTTAATGTTAGCTATATTAGCTAGCTAGCAACAACTAATAAAATGTGCCCCAAACTTTTTTTTTGTTTACTTCTGGAATCAAGGACCCATTATTTAAAATGACTATGAATTTAGATAAAACTGCCTCCATCATAATTTATAAACTACATAAATGTCATTTGAGATAGCAGCAGTAACTGAGGGAGGTTAGCATGACATCTGTCATTCCCATAGAGATGAGTAACGTGAGCCAGGATATATTTTCTCAGCAACTTATAGTCAAACGACAGGAGCAGACCATCATCAGCAACATTCAAAGTTTAAATTCTTCATTCTCTCCCTCCTTTCACCCACTACTTTCTCTCTGTTGTCTCCTTCTGTTTCTCTTAATTCTTTTCCTCCCTCTCCTCTGTCTTGTCACCTCTTACTACCTCCTTCATCCTCTCCCTCCCTCTTTTTTTCTCTCCCACTCCCTCCTCCTCCTGTCTTTCTCCGTGGTGTCTTGCTGGATTTATTCCCAGGCTCAAGGGTTTAGGTGTTAATCCCTCACAGTTTTCATCACTTAGAGCACCAATCAAAAAGGGCTTAGCCTGTGTAATCTGCCAGACTATTGTCCCCTCTCATTCCTCCTCTGCTCCTCTCCTCCTGATCTTTTCTCTTTCTCTAGAAAAAAAGTTTTCAGCTGCAAATGGAAATGTTTTCATGATCTGGATCGGGAAAACTATGAGAGATAAGGAGTAGCAAAATGTATTTATATAAAAAAATAAACAACTGATTATTTAAAAAAAAGGGGAAGATATGATTTTGAAATGTGGGTTCATATGAGGGCACTGTAGGCAGGATAAGGCAGGGGAATGAGTTTGGATGGGTGAAGATTGTGAAGCCAGATCTGCCAGCAGGTTTGCGGTTGGCACTGAACATGCTGCCTCAGGGTGATTACATTCACCTTATTATTATTTTAGAATCTGTGCCTCTGGATAGCTGAACCACACCTGTGCTGCAGCTCAGGTATCCAGGTTTTATTCCACAGAGATTTAGCAGACAGTCTCCCAGGACCAATGTGAATGTTGATACCAGCATCATAACACCTTCTCATAAAGCATTTGATGATAATTGCAGAAATAAAATTCTTAAAAAAAAAAAAAAAAAACTGCTGTTTTAGAGCAGCTTTCTAGATCCACTGAAAGGCTCAGGGTGCAAACTACAAGGGAATCAGGGGTAGGTTGGCTCCTCTTACCAAGACATGAGCTCCCCTGAAATCATGATTTGTCAAATTTTGGGGGGTCGCTAAAATACTGATAATATGCACATCAATTTTTCTGTATCTTCATCATCATGGATCATACTTAAAGTTAGGATTTTATTGATGTATGATTTATGCATGAGGGTGATTCATGAATCACACCCCCCACCCCCAACCCCTGTAAATAAAGTGAGTTCCCCCAAAAAGCCATGGTTTACAAGCTGAACAGGCTATGAATGAGGTATAAATCAGGCTAAAAGAGGGACAACAGACTTTTAACACCTCTCTATTCTTGGCAGCATCAAGAAATGACTGTACTATATGGCCAAAATGTAGAAGATGTGATTTTAATGACACTTCCCTGAAACTTAACTTTTTGCTGCCTGCTGTACTTTCCAACCTTATCTCACTTTACATTTTTATACATTCACACTGGCAATAGCTGTTTTTGGGTTGTCCATAAGTATGTATGTCTGTCACAATCTTGTGAACGTGATATCTCAAGAATGCCTTGAGGGAATATCTTCAAATTTGGCACACAGTGATGAACTGATCTAGCTCAAAGGTCAAGGTTACTGTGACATTATCTGTCTCATTTTTGTGAACACGATATTTCAAGAACGCCATGAGGGAATTTCTTCAATTTGGCACAAATGTTCACTTGGACTTAATGATGAACTGATTAGATTGCGATTATCAAAGGTCAGTGTCAGTGGTGGGAATGTCTTTAAATTTGGCACAAATTTGGATTCAACAATGAACTGATAACATTTTGGTGGTCAAAGGTCAAGATCACTGTGACCTTGCATATATCTTATTCTTGTGACTGAGATATGTCAAGATGGACTTGAGGGAGTTTTCTCAAATTTGGCAAAAACATTCATATGGACTCCAAAATAAACTGATTATAATTTGGTGGTCAAAGCAAAGAATGAAGAATTTTATATGCTGATTATAATTAAAAATTACACACTAAAGTCTGATAGGGGAAAATAAGGAAGTTATTATTTTATATCCAAAAGGTCAAAGTTCAACTTACCTGTGACATCATAATGTTCTGCAAAAACACTTTTCTGGCCATTACTCAGTGTCATATCTCAGGAACAGAAGGACAGGCATTTGATAAGATACTGACACTAATCTTAAAACTGTGCTGATTTTATTGTTCTATTGATCTTCTATGCTTGAAGATATGTGAAGCATCCATCTTTTCACAGACATAGATGTACACTGTAAGTGGAACTTGAATGATTTGTGGAGGCATACAACCATAACGCTTTTTTTTTTTTTTTTGGAGACATTAAGCCACTGTTTACTTTTTCAATATCTGATCAAGACCCCAGTCTTTCCTTCACCTTAATCAGGTGCTGTGAGATGCCCAACTACAAAAAGAAAAAGTTTAATGAGGCTTAAATTGTTGTGAGCCAATTTTGTCAGGGACCCAAATGAAATATGTTGTAAGTAAACATTTTGCGGTTTCATTCAGTTTTAGCTTTGCTCATAACAGATATAAAGAGGAGGCAGTCAGCCCTTTTATTGGTCATCACCAACCATCCAAAAGGAAGAGACATGAATGGATTTCTCACTGATACTCACTGTCTCTCCCAGCAGCCAGACTCCATTAGTTCCAGGTACCTAGCGTATCATGGGATGAAATGGTGGGATCCCTATGAACAAGCCCCGAGCTAAACCTCCAAAGATTGATCCACACTGCCTGCTGGAGCCCTGTTAAACAAGCATAGTATTAAATGTACCATTCCAGTACACACACCATGATGAAACACTTCACCTTATTTGGAAAAGTCAATAAAAAGATTAAAGGACAGAGAGAGAAAATAGCCCATAAAATCACAGTGAACATGATGAATAGAGTTAGCAAAGTCTACCTGTTACAGACACTAGAAGTATTTCAGCTGTTGATGTTGTAAGGAACAGTGCGTGTCCTTGTGTCTGTGTGGCAGACACTGGCCAAGCTTCCTCTACAGCTTGCTGGTATAAAACAAGGTGGAAACTTGGTGACAGTCTTTCAAAGCTGACAGCTCACTTTGCTGTTTGAAATACACGAATAAAGAGTAAAAGAAAAGAAATGCCTCCATCTAACATATCTGAGACTCAGATGCCAGCACAGACCTCTTCACAAAGCCCAACCAATGGATTTTAACCAGAGAGGGGTTTCCTTGTGTGTTGCTTTTCAGTTTTGATTTCTGATGCCCATTTAATTATGTTGGAACTGAGTTCTTGTGCCATTATGTGTTTCCATATGCCGGTAAGAAAGATGTTTGGCAGACCGGTGCAGTCTCAGGCTCATTTATACTTCTTTTATGTGTAAAAATAGAAACACCTACTTCAAATGTTGTAAACATCACTGCCATCATACATTCTGTGCATCCCTCATGTTAGCATAGACACAGCCAATTGAGGGAGGAGTCAAAAGTTTCACACAACAACAGTGGAGACAGTGGAGGTGGCTGTAATATTGTACCACTGTGGATGGAAAACAATGTTACTATATTATCATGGATGTATTAAGAGACCTAAATACAGTTTCTCAGTGGTGCATTAAGCCAAAAAACCTCTATAGCCACAGAATGAATTTACCTTGCACGCTACCAACTTGAATGGGGATGGGTTGGGAAAATAATTAAGTAAAAATGAAATTGTATATATATATATATATATATATATTATATAGGGGTCCTAGGGGTTTGTGTATTACAGATCAATTTTCAATTTTTGAAATTTCTTCATAGTCTCCTAGTATCTTACTTGAATTATGCTACTCTGCAATCTGGGGTGGTACTGCTCCGTTTTGTCCACATTCACAAGCTTTGAGGAAACCTGCACAAAAATGGACTAAATTGAATGCAGAACAGAAGACCCTGTCCATGTCCATATGTAACACTGAGCATTAATGAGTCCTTACTATTATTACATTCTAGATTTATGTCCTCTGCGTCCTATTCATTTTCTCTTTTGAGCTGCAACACGAGACTCTATGTCTTCACAGCATATGTCCAGTCGGCAGATGCTAAATGTGAAACATAATGAAAACTCCCACAGTTTTGAGGCGCAAAACTGTAATTGTTGCATTACTGTATAACCATATACAGTTGTCATTTCAACATTACTGTGCTCGCTCTGCTACATCAGCTGCACTTGAAAAGTGAACTAGGTGGACTACTCATAACTTGAGGTTTGACATTTTTTATCTCTTTCTCCCAGACATTGACGAATGCCAGGAGAACAACGGAGGCTGCGATCACTTCTGCCGAAACACAGTGGGCTCATTCGAATGCAGCTGCCAGAAAGGCCACAAACTGCTCACTGATGAACGCACATGCCAAGGTCAGTGAGTGACAGCTGTCAATCACACAGATGCTCACTATGTTATCAGTCTTGCTGTCAGGCTCAGGGGTCCACCCAGCAGTCAGCTCAAAATACACCCAGATACTAGGGCTGGCAAAATACTGTCTTAGATTTTTGTAATATCATAACTGTTGTCTTTTCCTGGTTTGAAAGGCTGCATTACAAAAAGTGATGTAGCTACCTGAACTTCCCAGACTGTTCTAGCTGTTCTATTATTTGCCCTTCCCCATTTAGTCATTATATCCACATTACTTATGATTATCAAAATCTCATTGTGTAATATTTTGTAAAAGCACCAATACTGAGGTATTCGTTAAAAAAAACAAAAAACGTGATATTTTATTTTCTCCACATCACCCAGGCCTACCAAAGGTAATCATTTAGGGTTTTGAGTCTATGTGGTTTTACTTGACAAAAGTCAAAGACACTTACTGTTGTATCAGGGAATGTCAGATAACACTGGACATCAGGGGATAGTGAGTAGATACAGTATGTATATGTATATATGTATGTATAACTGTATATGTATGTATATGTATAACTGCAGCTGAACATTACCTGTCCTCTACCTACAAGACCCGCCTACCATACCTACATGTCAGTCCACGATCACCCTCCATATCACTCCTTGGTCCAGAAGCAGAAGTCCCACCTAAACTGCTAAGTTAGCAATTTGCTAGCTATGAAGTATTACGTTGAGGTTAAGGTTAGGATAAGGGTAATAGAAAAGCTACATCTCATGACTTGTGTTGATGCTAGAGGTGGGACGTGATTAAAAAAATTGATCTAATTAATTAGAGGCTTTGTAATTAATTAATCTCAATTAATGGCATTTTTATCATCTAGCAATATTTGAGACAATAAGCAAAGTTTTTCAATTCAGATAAATTTAGTTGACGACTGAATCAGTGAAGAGACATATACATGACCTTTAACAACAAAAATGTTTATTTTTCATTTCGCCAGAGAGTGTGTTCATTTGTCAGACGTAGACTTACTTATTTTGGCTCTGAACCCCGTCATCTGGTCTATTGTCAGCCAGAGTGTGGATACCCGACCTGAGCCCGACAGGACCCAGTGGAACCCAACAGGTCGGGCCGGGTTTGGATAACAAATCAGAAATTCTGCTCAGGTTCTGCCCACTTGACAAGTGCTGGAATTTGTTATTTACGTGACAACGCCTGAATGCAACACAGGCTCTGCTCCAGTTGAGTGTGTGTGCTGTGCGAGCGACGTGTTTGACTGTGCGAAACAGCAGCTTTTTGATGGCCATTTACACACTGTCCATGTGTAATCATGGTAAACACACAAGCTGTAACCATGGTAACGATGACTATGTCAGGTAACAACCTGCATCAGGCTCAGGCCGGGCTCGGTTATAACTGTCTCGGACTCAGGTTGGCTTTGGTCAGGAAAATGCAGCCTATTGTGGGCTGGCTACACCATTTGCCTGTACCAAGACTGTCATAGCTAACGTTAGCTCTGGTGTCCGTGCTCGCAGCAACATGTTTTGCATCGAGGTGATATCGTAGGCTTGAAGTGCGGCTGAAGTGTGTGTCAGTGTTGCTGGTGTGCCAGAAATTAGGGAACTGAGAAAGGTGCGATTAAATGCATTATTATTATTTTTTTTTTTACACTTTATTTTTCCTGTAATTAATAAAAATAAACATTTTTGTTGTTTAAGTTCACGTATATGTCTATTGATTCAGTCGTCAACCAAAATTTATCTGAATTGGAAAAACTTTGTTTATTATTTCAAATATTGCTATTTGATAAAAATGCGATTAATCACGTCCCACCACTAGTTTGAATGCAAAAAGACTGTCAACGAATATTCCAAATTTTGTTTTGTCCCAAGTGTGAAAAGGCCTTTAAAAAAAGATGGAGCTAAAGTAAGGTGAAATAAAATTAAATATCAACAAATAAGAACATCAAATGCAAGGACATGTATGAAACAAGAAAGCGAGTTTTAAAATGCAAGGGTCTCATTTCTCGAACTAAGTCAGCCAGTAAGAGTCCTTATCAGTCCCCCAGGATTGATACTTAACCTTGCCTCCATTTATTCCTAGTGGCCACACATGGTATTGCAACACACACAAAAAAAATCCCCGGCAATTGAAAATCCTTTTTCCCCATAGATCACCATTATAAAAGATATGTCTGTAAAACTGTTGACAGCACACCTCAAATGGCAAACAAGGTTAATTATGACTCCTTCAATAAGTTTTAAGTGAAGAAGGTATGCACCAGGTGAGCAATTCTCATTGGACTGAACAGGCACCATTTTAGCTTCAGGTATCTGGTTATTATTATACATCTATGGTTCTGACAGAGAAAGCTCTCTCAACCTCTCATCACACACTCTCAGTTCTCACAACACTGTCATGAACCAGCACACACCTTGTCATCCTCTCAGTGGAGATGAAAGGTGATATTAGAGGATAATGGGCTCGGAAATTTTGCTCACTAGCAATATCAGCACCTAAAATCATTACTCCTGGTTTGTCAGCATTTAACTGTATGAAGTTACATTTGATGCAGTTTTAAAGTCTGAAAAAGGGTTTTGTCCATGTGAGTCAATCTGCTTTCTGTCATTTATATCAACAGAGAGAAATGGCTGTGTGTCATTTGCATGACAATGACAACTGATGCCATGACTACGAATATTTTGCCGCAGGGGCAGAATATAAATGGGAAAGCAAATGGGTATAAGAACTGAACCTTTCAGTACCCCACCGAACAAACTCACATGGGAGAAACTAAAATTACCGTTAGTTAGAATTACCATACAAATAAAACTACTGAACCATAAATACAACCCACAGTTCAAGACATTTCAGGAGAATATAGTGGTCAACAGTATCAGATGTTGTACCAAGGTGTAAAGAAACAAAAACCAAGGATTTTCCATCATAGGCGGCTGAAAGCAGTTCATTCAACACTTTGATCAATAATGTTGTAAAAGTAGGCTTTAACTGCGCCACTAATTAATGGGAAATGGAAGACAGATGAGATATTTGGACTAAATCAAATACCTCTTGGAGAAATGTTGTGGGTAGAGTTTCCTCCTAGAAATGACCTTTCTGGGGGAGTTTAAGGAGATGGGATTAGAAGAGTAAACGAGCAGTAGCGGTTCCAGTCTTGTTGGAGGAGGTGAACGAACGATCTGCAGCCATATTTAGAAAATAGCTCAAGAGTCTTCACTGGGAGTGATCAGTGCTAACATTTGGAGAAGGAACTATTGTTTAATCATTAAATAGGACCCCATAGGACTATGAGAGTTTCATTTAATAATGCCAGAGAGAGACTGAGCTCTCACAGCACTAACTTCTGCAATTAGATTCCTTTACGTAGACCTTCGAAGTTGGGTTCACAGCTTGAAGATTTTTCATCACTGCTCTGCCTCTGACAAGCCCTTTCTAAGGCACATATGTTATCCAGGGCATAAAAGAAAGGTACAATTTGGTCCGAAATAACATGACCCACTATTTTAACTGTTTAAGTTTAGGACTGCTTCTGGATTACAGAGGATGTGTCACACTGAGCTACACTTTTCCATTTGGGGCAGATGAAGGTTGTCGTGTCAGCACAAAAACTTAGAACAGGCAAAGCAATATGATAGGAAGATGTGGAAAAAACAATATAGTTTAAGTATTTTTTATGATGGTGTGGTTGCCTGTTGTTTGATTCAGGCGGTAGAGTAACATTATATTCATTGAAATAGACTTAATGTTACATTCTGACTAAAAGTTGATTGCACTGCAAGTTTGAGGACTTATCATAGTGTACAGTATGTTTTCTAGAGAAAGTAGACATGAGGCACAAGAGACATGACCTGACCAGTGTGATACAAAAGTAATGGTTGTGCATTAGTATGAAAGCAAAAAAGAGACATAAATATTCAAATTTTAACAGCTACTGAATACTTAATTTTAAAAATTAAAGAAAATATTTTTCTTTACTATTTATCTAAATGTATTTGTCCTGAATTCATCTCTTTGAATTTATACTATCAAATTTCGTGGTTTGCAATTTCAAATGCTGATATTGATTCAGGTTGCTCAATTTTGATTGGTAAAAGTATGACTATATGTGTATATATATATATATATATATATATATATTATAGTCATACTT
>JAPZEB010000015.1:2110402-2123665 GCA_029783705.1 Chaetodon striatus | reverse complement strand
AAAATATTATTTAGCCAGCATGAATAAGGCTGATCGCTGTATTAATGGTTCAGTTGACCCTTTGAGCCATAAGAAAGCTTTTAATGTGAAACATCTGTGCAGGAAGTGTTACATTTAATCGACAGAAGCTCAACAGCAGCTTGCCATAGGCGATACTGATACCAATGTTAATTATAGCAATTTGGCCAATGGCCGATAGCAGTGTTTTTATATTGGTGTTTCTTTGTTTTGTTTTTTACCTATTTTTTAGTAGGGTTTGTTATGTAGTTATGTTGTTTTGTGGCCTTATGTCATATTTCAAAATAATAGTAGTAATAGTATTAGTAAAAAAATAGTAAAAAGGTAAACATTTAGATTTTTTTTCTTCCCCCATTTGCTGTGCCCCCTATGGATGATGGCGCCCTCAGCACTCGCCTTGAGAGTATTAATGGTAACTGACAGATCGTTGGTGTTCTATGATTTCATAAAAGTTCAGCTTTAGTTTTAACTTTAGTTAGGTGTAGTTTATTTAACCAAGAAAAGTGTCTTTTCAACACTGTTATATTCACGCTAAGAGAGACAATTTTCTCTGAGGGGCTCCATAAAACATCACTTAACATTTCCTTATATTTCCACACTCTCAATAGTGGAAATAAAAGATTTTTTGTGAACCCTCATCTGTATTTCATTACTTTGTGACTCACGCTTCTTCCTGGCTGTCCTACATGGATGCATATCTCCTTTCCCACTTCCACTCATCTCTTTCTCTCTCTTGTGGTGGGGTGCGGAGGAGGAGGAGCAGGAGGGGGAGGCAGGGCTGGGTGTTATCGTACCTGGAGGAGAGCTCACTAAAGTGGGCCATGGTTATTCACCAGCTCCCCTCTTTCCCCTGGAGACCCTGTGGATCTGCACACTCGCTGGAAATCCCACAGGACTCTGCTCTTTTTCTATATCTGTGCTTTATTTTTTTCTATCTCCGCACATTTCTCTTTCTGTCTCTCTTAGCGCCGCACTTTTATTGTGGCCTCGCTATGTCTCTTGTTTCCTCCTCTGCCTCAGTCTGTGGGGATGATTTTCTGCTGGATACTAATTCAAACTCCTTTCATTGTCAGCCTCTTACCACAGAGACTTTGCATACAGTGTTGTGTCTCTTTCTCCCGTATTGTTTGAGAGCCGCAGTGACCCCTTTCCCTTCCTCTTTCCCTTAATGGTCTTGTCTTCTGTTGTTCTTAGGGTGGACCCAATGCCCCACGACACGCCCAAGCCGCCTGGCTACACCCGCTTTGTGTGCATCTCGGACACTCACTCCCGCACCGACAGCATCCAGATGCCGTACGGAGATGTGTTCATCCACGCCGGAGACTTCACCGAGCTTGGGCTGCCCTCCGAGGTCAAGAAGTTCAACGACTGGCTAGGTCAGCATCTCTGAAAGTTGTGGCTGTGGATCCAGAGCGGGTCAGGGTTGTCTTTTCTCTAACTAGGTCCCCTTGTGACGATCTATTAATAAGGCCGGGGTCAGTGCCAGGCTAAATTTACTCATTGTGGGTGCTGTGCTCAAAGTTTTTAAAGAAAACTTTGAATAGGAGAAGAATCTTTGACGTTTTCAGTATTTCAGGGCTACATACGCTTCTTTTTACTGTTTTCATTGTAAGTTAAAGGACTGTACCAGAGGTACTCCACATTCTAGAACACTGACTGCAAATTAAAGAAATCTCTTCTTTACTGCTGATCATTTTCCTACATAGGCCATGCATTTTTAAAGAGATGTCTTTTTTTCCTTGCTGGTGAGTTCAAGGACATGGTGAGAAAATCAAATATTTGGGTCAACAGCACATGTTTTATATGTAAAAAGCGACATTTTCTTCAGTGTTCAGGTTTTTGACAATAGAGCTCATGAATGCAGGGCTTTGTGGCAGCTGATTCTCAAATCTTTGACATTCCTGAATGCACCACAAAGGAAAGTTTTTCAAAAGGTTTTCTGCTCAGAACTGCACTTCCACACAAGGCTTACTTTGGTAAAAGAATCAAGTTGACTTAATGTTCATTGTGATGGGCAGGAGGTCTGTGCAAGTCAGTTCATTGCACATGAATTAAAACCAACAGCTGCCTGGAAATACAGGAAAAAAACTCAAAGTAATAACTGATGCCGTTCTTTGGAAAATGGACCACAGTAATGTAAAGAGATGTGATTTGAGTTAAACATGCAAAAGCCGCAGTCAGGTCCTTTAAGTGTGATGTGGTGCGGTGTGGGTCTGGTTTGTGTTAGACTCCTCTCAGCTCTGACACAGACTGCAAGGGTGTCCTGGTTCGTATTTGTGTAGTTGAACACTGACAGCAGAGCTCTGTCTGGAAACAGCGGGAACAAACCGTTGAAACAAACCAGGCAAGTAAAGTTCACTCGAGATGATCCTCACACAGCTTTCAATATTTCCCTCACCTTTTTAATACTGAAGATTTTCATTATGTCAAGCCTTATTTTAATGTCTTTGCGCCGGCCATAGCTGTAGCCGGAGGCGATATGTGTTAGGGTTGTCCATCTGTCCATCCTATTCTTGTGAACAAGATATCTCTAGAATGCCTGAGGGGTATTTAATCAATTATCCACAAATGTCCACTGTTACATTCCCTAACTGCTCCTCTATGTAGTTTTTTTTTTTTTTGTTAAGGCCAGTTCATGGGTGCCACATAAGCAGTCTGTGAGAGTTTGCACAATGTCTAGTTTGTCATTTGTCCATGCCCACATAGGCGTGGTCGACCCCTGTGCAGAAGTCTGTACAGTGACTGTATATGCCACAAGTGCAGCAATTGTGCATGTGCTGTGCAAACAAACTACACACTTGTTTCAAGCACTTGTACTGTATTCCCTAACCTTGACCCTATTCTTGTTAAGTAGTCACACACATTTTTTTTTTCCTTGTTCAGGCAAATCACAGGGAGCTCTTCGTATTTTCATGAGATTGCCATCTTTTTTTCTGGTGCATGTGTTGAATGCGTCAGTGTGTAATATGAGTGTAATTTCTGTAGAAGTGTGCGCACTTCTGCTGTTTGTGTGTAGGTCTGTTGTCCCCATCTGCATTGAAGTATGATGAAAGCTGTACTGGCAGTGTCCGCCTTTGCTGCATGGGATTCACAGGAAATATTCTGAATGTAAAGACAGAAGCTGGCATGTGCATGCTTTCTGTGGATTCATCCCTAAGAGTGGTCAAATGATCCATTATAGATATGAAAATATTGATTATAGCTGCATACACTAGAATACTTGGAAAAGACTTTGAAAAGACTTAGGTGTGATTGCCTCTCATATGTAAAGACAATGTGTGTTTTTAGTCACACACTAAAAGATCTCACAGGGTCACTATTTGCAAACCACAACTGGATCCCTTTTGAGATTATTTTACATCCTGGTGAAAAAAATATTAAACCAAACTCCTTTTAAGAAATATATTTTAACAACTCTTTGCGTGTCTGCAAAAACATTTAACTCCAGAAACATGAGATAAAAGGCGCCACATGTCGATCATATTCTTGTTAATTCGGCATCAATATAATTCACAAAGATAAACTGTATTTTCGTACAAACTTTTCATTTTGGATTTCGTCGTCTCAGCTGGCTGCCAGCCTCTGTTGGTTCAGACTTCAGGAATGAGAGGAGAACTGTTTCTGAGATTTCTCTCTAGAATAAGTAGCGGTTGGTGGATCAGAAACAGACTTAATTAACACCGACTCTTGTTCACTCTACAACCTCACCAGTTTCTTCTCTTTTTCCACAGCACAAGAGAGCCAAGTCACATTCTTGATCTCCCCAGAGTCCATCCATGTTTACTGTCTACCCGCTTTGCTACCTCCTGTTTGGTGCTGGGGAAAGCGCCGCTATTGATTGTTGACAATGTTCTAGGGCTGGGACTAATGCGTTCATTTTGATTAATTAATTAATCACAGGAAAAATAACACGTTAAAAAAATTACGCAAAAAAAATTACGCATTTCATCGCACCTTTCTCAGTTCCCTAATTTCTGGCACACCGGTAACACTGATGCACACACTTGAAGTCTATGGTATCAGCTCAATGCAAAACATGTTACTGCGAGCACAGACACCAGAGCTAATGTTAGCCACGACAGTCCTGGTACAGGAAGCCATCCCACAGAGTGTGGCTCGGGCGGCATTTTCCTGACTGAACCCAACCAACAGAGTTTCTGATTTTTAAGTCCGAACCCCACCGAAGGGTGATGCAGTTTGTTATTGTTACCATGGTTACAGCTTGTCTGTTTACCACGATTACACATGCACAGTGTGTAAATGACCATCAAAAGGCTGCTGCTACTCACAGTCAAACACGCCACTCGCACAGCAGAGCAGCACACACACTCAATTGGAGAGGAGCTTGTGTTGCGTTCAGGCGTTGTCACGTAAATAACAAATTCCAGCACTTGAATAGGCAATAGCACAACACAGCAGCATAATAAGTGGGTCGTACCTGAGAAAAATTTCTGATTTGTTATCCAAACCTGGCCCGACCCATCGGGTTCCACTGGGTCCCGTCGAATCCTGTTGGGCTCAGGTCGGGTATCCACACTCTGGCCCACAATAGACCAGATGACAGGGTTCAGAGCCAAAATAAGTAAGTCTACACCTGACAAATTAACAAACTCTCTGGCGAAATGAAAAATAAACATTTTTGTTGTTTAAGTTCACATGTCTATTTATTGATCCACTTGTCAACCAAAATTTATCTGAAATGAAAAGCTTATTGAGTCAAATACTGCTATTTGAAAAAAAAAATGCGATTAATCGCAATTAATTAATTACAAAGCCTCTAATTAATTAGATACATTTTTTTAATCGCATCCCACCACTACAACGTTCACGTTCTTGGACTTCAGTATTTGCATGAGCCAGGACTAAAAACTTTAAGCATTTCTGATTTTGTCGGTTTGTCAAGACAAGAAAAAGACTAACTTAAGATGGATCAGACTGAGTTTTATGACCCCCTTACGCCAAAACATCTTAATCCAAGAGCGCGCACCAACTGAGGTAAAACTCATGATTTTTCTCTGACACTGGAAATTTTTCTGTGACAGTGAAATCGCTTGAAAAGTGTGTTTGGTGTAAGGCCAGCTTAACTTTTTTTTTTTTTTTTCCTTTGTTTTGACAGAGCTTTGTGCCACCTCTCATGGTCTTTATCAGTGGCTTAGTTGTAATGATCACTCAGCTGATATCCCCTAAATTTAAAATATTCACAAATGTGAAAACCCCACCTGCCCCTGATGAGAGCGAGAGGCAGTTGAAGGCTTTGGAAAAGAACTAGTAATTTGACTTTGGGTGCTAATTGTTTTGTGTCAAAGCTGTCAGTTGCATAGAAAGAGGTTCACCATACACTTTTGGCCTCTGGGAGTGTGCTGAATCATTCAAATGTGATATGAAATAGCATTAAAGATGTAGGTGGTAAATTTGATTAAAAAAAAACTTTTTTCATATTTACTTCAACTGTCACTATATCCTGTCAGTAGACAGATAATCTTAAAAACAGTTATGTTCCTTCTCCTCCTAGTGCTTCGAATGCCCTTTGCAAGAATCCACTGCATCTGAAAAAAAAAACAACCAAGGAGAGCCAAGGATTCTCAAACACAGCTGTCAATCATGTCAATCACTGCTCATGACCTGCGGTCAAAGTTTGTGCCCCGGCTTCTATGTTGAAAACAGCTGAGCCAAAAGAAGCTCCGGCTATTGAGTGGAGAAAACTTTCCCAACTTACAGCTAAACAGTACACTAAAATATGTTTGTGAAAACATTTGAGGGGAGAAACAGACATGCAGTAACTAAATCTTGATTCATATTTGATCAGCACTGCCTAGTTTGGCAGTTTGATGACAGCTCACGAGCAGTGATTGGAGTGTTTGACAGCTGCCTGAGAGACTCCTCAGCTCTGACTGGTTGTTTTCCAACAACCTTGGTAGATTCTTGCAAATGCCATTAGAAGGTCTATGAGGAAAAGGAGGAGAATGATTTTTATGCCTCCGTGTTGGTGAAAGCTGTTGCCAGGGGCAATATGTTTTCAGGTTGTCTGTATGTCCCATTCTTTTGAAGGATGGGGATATTGCAAGAACACCTTGATTGAATTTCTTCAAATTTGGCACAAACGTCCACTTAGACTCAACAATGCACTGATCAGATTTTGGTGGTCAAAGGTCAAGGTCAGTGTGACCTTGTGTCTACGCCATTCTCATGAATATGATATCTTAAGTACACCCTGAGTGAACTTCTTCGAATTTGCCACAAACTTCCACTCAAACTCAACATTAAACTGATCAGATTTAGGTGGTCAAAGTTCAAGGTCACTGTCACCTCATCTGTCTCATTCTGGTGAATGTGATATTTCAAGAACACCTTGAGGGAATTTTTTTTTTCTCACATTTGGCACAAATGTCCACGTGGACACAATAATGAACTGATTAGATTTTGTTGGTTAAAGGTCAAGGTCAATATGAGCTTGCATCCATCCTAATCTTGTGAAAACGATATCTCAAGAACATATTGTATAGATCTTCTGTGCTGCCGGTGCTAAGATGTGTGTGGAGCATCCATGTTTTTACAGACATGGATGTAAACTGTAAGAGAAACTTGACTGGTGTGCGGAGGGAGACAACCACCAGGTGGTTGTTAAAGCTGTCCAGTTGCATAGAGGAGGCTGTCCACATATTTTTGACCATGGAGTATGTTGAATCACTATAATGTGATATAAATTGGCATTAAAGGGTAGAACGTCACGTCACGTTTATTACTGTAACTATGTACAGAGATTTCTGCCGTATATTTCTCAGTTGTCTCCTTCTGTCAGACAGAGGTGTTGGAACTTTACTGAGCTCAGACTTTTCTTCTTTGACTTTGTGCATCACCAGTCCCCACTGAAAGCATCTTATCTCTGCACTGAGTTGGGAGCAAGTGTAAGTCTTATCATCACTGCGTGATATCTGTTGGAAACTGGAATGAAGTGACCTCGTATGGAGCTGCACGACAGAAAAACTGTTGAATCGGTGAATCTACAACAGTCGAGCTAGCAGAGCAGTCCCGCTATCATTGCCATCATCATCATTGTCGTCGGCGTCATCAACACCGGCACAAACCTCCCCGGGAACGGCAGAAGCCTGCTAGCGGGTGCGCGGGCCTTTGTGTATTCATCTCTTTCTCTGAGGGAGGGGAGCGGAGAGGGGGGAGATAAGGGGAGAACTTGTTGTCCTTCTCCTCCTCACACACACACACACGAGCTGCAGGGAGCGCGAGCTGCAAATCCGCTAGCCCCGCACTCCAGCGGCGAGAGAGGCAACGGGAGAGACGGGAAAGAAAAGATAAACCAAGCCAAACGCGCCTGCTGCTGCCTCTGAAGTCACTCTCTCCTCTCTTCATCCCTTCCTCCTCTCCTTTGCCGTTATTTCCTTCTCCCCTGCAACTCTGCCAGCTCTTCCTCTTCCTCTCGTCTGCTCATATAAATATTTATAATCTGGCTATTCCTATTCTTTCTCTCTCTTTCATTCCCTCCTGCTCCCCGTCTCTGTCACACACACACACTGTCCCATTCTAGAGATGAATGTAACTCCTGCTGCTCAGTGTGTGCGGAGCAGATTTACAGGGAGATCAGGTTTAGCGTATTCATTACAGAGCCTCGGTCAGGTAACGCTATCTGCTCCCAAACTTTCTACTCTGGTGGAGTCTCGTCTCAATCTTTTCTTCATCTCCTCTTTTACTCCTATTTTCTTTGGCGTACCTCCTTCAGTTTGTTTTTCTTTTTTCCCCCTTTCTCTTCTTCTATCTTTCTTATTCTTCCACCTCCATCACCTCTTTCTCTCACTGCTGATTTTCCCTACTCTTCCTTCTTCTTCCACATTCTCCAAACCTCCCTCCAATTTGAGCCCTCGGTGGCAGCTCTCTGCGAATCTTATTTTTAGCAGGAAGTCAGTCGGCTCTCAGGGGCCGCTGGCAGCCGCTCAAGGCTTTGTCAGGGACGGTGAACGCTGCAGGAGAGAGGGGGGAGAGGCGAGGAGAAGAGAGGAAAAGAGGGGAGGACTGAGGAGGCAGGAGATGAAATTCACACAGGGAGAGAGGAAGTTGGAAAATGAGGGGATGGCAGGGGAAGAGGAGGTGGAGGTTTACAAAGACTACAGAGGAGGAGGAGGAAGAGTTCTTCCCTGCGTAGGGCTGCCTTACCTAGGTAAACTCACAGCCCTGGTGACTGATGCCAAACTTCTGCCCTCTGTTGTCATGGTGATCCATGTAGGTCCGGTTGTCAGTCACTGTGTGAGGATTGTGTGTGTGTTTCTATATTTTTTACTGCACTCTACCAATCTTGAACTGAGGTGTTTAGGACCTGAGTGTGAGAGTGAAAGATTTGAGCTAACCACAATGTGGTTAGTTTTTTTTTATTTTTTTTTTTAAGTAATTTTACTTTACTTATTTAAAGGTCCAGTGTATGTGTTTTATCAGTCAATCAATCAATCAGTTAATCAATCATCAGTCAATCAATCAATAAATCAAATATTTATTTAGTTGAATTATTCAAAGTACAACTCCAGTGAAATTTGATCAGCTCCTTTAGTGTGTGCAAAGTAATTTAGTCCATTTTCGTGTCTTCTTGCATCATTGGCGGCAGCTTTATAGTCTCATGTTTCTGGTTTTGGTAAGGTTCTGGTAATCCATGGTTTCTTGTTGTGGAATGATTGAACTGTCCACATAGTCGCTTCTCCTGAACACTGGCAGCACTGCTCTGCAGCTGCTTTTGCAGCCACTTTTGCAGCCGCTTGACAGCACCTTATGTTTCTGCCATCACACCAGTCTTATTCATTGTAAAGCACATGCCATTTCTCACTAGAGTCCTCTGCTCTGTCAGACTGGCATATACACTGCTCAAAAAAAATGAGGTAACACATTTGATGTGAACAAAATGAAGTAACTACGATCAGTGGAAACCAAAACCATCAACCCTCTAAGGGCTGGATTCAAAATCACACCGAAAATCAAAGTGAAAAATGGAAATCACAAGTTGATCCATTTTGTGTGAATTTTATCACAGCACCTCAGTAGTGTGTATGGCCACCCATGTTCCTGTGTGCACTCCCAACAATGTCTGGACATACTCGTGATGAGTTGGTGGATGGTGTCATGGGGGATCTCCTCCTAGGCTTGGTTCAGGGCATCAGTGAACTCCTGGATAGTCTGTGGTGGTACTTGGTGGTGTCAGATGGAGCAATACGTAATGTCCCATAGGTGTTCAATTGGATTTAGGTCAGGGGAACAAGAAGGCCGGTCAATGGCATTAATGTTTTTGTCATCCACGAACTGACTATACACTCTGACCACATGAGGCCGGGCATTGTCCTGCACCGGGAGGAACCAATGTGTCACCCTGGAGGAGCTGGACTACCTGTGCAACCTGATTGCGCTGCAGGTACCGCCTCATGGCTCTAGCACTCCCGCGACCCCTGACAGGATAGTGAATCCTGAATAAATAAAGATTTGTTGTGTTTGTACCTCAGAATTAAACATTTATATCTACATAGGGACGGGGTCCTCTTTCATGGAATCCACTGTGTTGTTTCTACAGTAGCCTAGAACAGACAAACCAAACACTGGCTCTGGATAGGGCTTTTTAATTTCAGCCACCATAGTTCTCCTACACGCCTTGCACATGGGAGAAGTTCTGCAACCTCATGACAGATCCTACACAGAGGACCTTTAAGTTTTACCAGCAAATGTCTATAGTGTTATGTTGGACCTTGATCCCAGAGAAACACTCTCACTCTGCTTTGCACAGAGATGTATGGTAAGTCAAAATAGATTTGATTTCTATTATTGAAATATTGGATTAGTAAATCAGTAGAAAATAAATCAACAACAGTTTGTATAAACAATTCATTTCGTGTGTGCCCTATTTGATCCGGTATGATAATGACTTTAAAACCCCTATTACAAGCTATTGTTGTTGGCTCCTCCATAGCTTTGGATCCTGTTAATTAGAACCCTTTGCCCCCTTCCTGCCCCCCTGTATGCCATTTCTGTTTTCAGATTTTCAAATGTAAGTTACTTTTATCTGTTTTATATAGCTGTAAATCTTTGATTTATCTAATTACATCATTTAGAAATCTCACTTTAAGCCCTGGCAAACTGTGATAGACACATTTTTGTATTTCTGACAGTTTATAGAATAAATTATCAAGGCGTATATCAATAACAACGAAAATAATTGTTAGTTTAAGGGGTAACTCAGAACCGGTTCCAAATCCTTTATTTTATAAAAATGATTTCTTCTTCTTCTCCTGTAACCAAAATGAATTATTCTTTATAAAAATAAATGGAAAACAATAGCTCCCAGAACAGTCGGAAAATATTTTATTTTTCATATATATGTCGGAAGGTACTACAACACATTTATATTCCTAGGAGATCTCATTTGAAGCAAACAAACAAACCCCGTTATTGTTTTTCCAATCAATAATACAGAGTGATAGGCAGTATGGAATCAGTGCATGGAAGATAGATAGACAGACCTTTATTGTGATTGCTCAAGTACAATGAAATTAGGTGGTTATCCTTGCCGGTGCAAAGAACGAAAACAAAAAGGGCATACTTACAAAATAAGATAAATAAAATGTTACTATGAAAAGAAAGCAAAAATATCTGAAACAAAACATAGGCTGTTACATTTCTGTTACAAGACTGTGAGTCAAACACTTGAGTCAAGTATCCAAACTGCATATACTAAAAAAATGTCATCTTTGGTAAAATTTCATCCAACCCTTCTTACATTTAAAAAAAAAAAAATCAGCTTTTGTAGTCACACAGAAGATTTAGAGCCCCACTGGCCTGAATGAACAGGTTGAGAAACTCTGTCGTTACCAGTAAACCACAGTATGGCTGCTAAGTAGTGCACCTGGGTCAAACACTGACTGTAATAGGGAATGATTAATTTGTTTCACTGCATCCAGTCTTCATAATGTCTGATGTAGTTTGTAGCATTTGCAGTATGGTTTTATTTGGTAAAATGAGCCTGACTGACACTGGATTTTTGGGGCAGAGGCCGATACCAATATTGAGGGGTGAAGAAATAAGACATTCTGATACTGATGTATATTTTATATCGGGGGCACGATATTTTACAGGTAACAATAAACTTTATTGTTAAAAATGGCATCTGTGTATTGAAAGAGTAAAATTCATCAGGAATTTAATAATTATAAATTAATCCAAGAATCTTTTTATACATTATGTTCTGTTAAAAATAACCCTTTCATATTAGTGCATGTCAGACAACACATGAAGCCCAGTTCTGATTAAAGATTTGTGACAAGACAAAACTGTTTTAGAGTGTTACAGAGCAAAGTTGCAGCAGTGTGAATTAGCCAGTCTGAGCTTGACTCAAGCTAGCTGATGGTGTCACCTGCAACTCAGCCGGTCAAATCACCAGCGGCTGGTTTTAGAACATAAAGCACATCACCTGCTTCTACAGCCAGTTGGCTTGTAGTGAAGTCTGCTGGTCAAGTCTAAATGACTGCAAATGGTGTGTGTTCGCTTGCTGCGGCAGGTGCTTTGTCCCCACCGAGCCCACTGTTTCCATCCTCACGGTGTGCCGGTGTCAGACGGTGGGTCACTGCTGCTGACAGTATGTGCTTATATCCCTCCCACACACACACATTCTCGTTGACTAATTAATTGGCGTGGTTACTATACTAATGTGGGGTATTTCTTATTTTTCACCATTTCATCACTACTACAAATGCAACTGTTGCCAGTATCTCACTATCACTATCCTCATTCATTTTTTAAGAAGCTATAAATAATATTCAGCCACTGTCTGATCTAGTTGCATTGGTTTGAACCGGCCGATTCAGACCAATGCCACAGACCGGCGGCTGTGACTCAGGAGGTAGAGTGGGTTGTTCACTAATTGGAGGATCAGCGTTTCAATCCCCAGCTCCTCCAGTATGCATGTCTAAGTATCAGCAAGATATGGACCCCAAATAGTGTAGTGTAAAGAGCGCTCTTAGTGGTTGGATGACTAGAACGGCGCTATACAAGCGCAGATCCATTTGCCATTTACCAGATTTTTAGAACGTTGCAGAATGGTGCATTGCAAGTTGTGTACTATTTCAACTTGTCTAATCACAAATCTTTGGTCGGACCTGGACATAAGCTGATACTGATATATCTGTGATAGGCCAACATCGGCCGATAGAAATTAACCAAACAGTATATTTGTCGGTGTGCTTATGTGCGTTTATGTGAAACAGTGTACATCCCAGGACGCAAAACAGTCCGATTATTTTCTGACAATAGAGAGAAATCAAATCAAAATGGTTGGTAAATGGACTTGCACTTTTGTAGCTCCTTTCTAGTTCCGACCACTCAAAGCACTTTTACACAAGAGTCACATTCATCCATTCATACACTGGTGGCTGCGGCAGCTGTACAGGATGCCACCTGCTACTCAGTTTAAACTCACTCACACACCGATGGAACAGCCATTGGTAGCAGTTTGGGGTTCAGTATCTTGCAAAGGGATACCTTGACATACGGAGAGGAGGAGCCAGGGATTGAACCACTGATCTTCAGATTAGTCGATGACCCGCTCTACCAACTAAGCCGCAGCTGCCCCAAGAAGCATAGTCAGCAAAAATATTCAGCATACAGAATTTAAAGTTAATAAGGTAAAACTTGCAAACAAACTGGTCCTTTAAGGAGAATTAATCACATAACAACCTTTTTATGTCTGTACGCTGGCGATACCCGTGTCTGGACGCATTATGTTTTTGGGTTCTCTGTCCATACGTACATACATCTGTACATTCTAATGTATGTCCATCCCATCCTTGTGAACATGATATCTCAAGAACACCTCAACAAATTTCTTTAGATTTGGCACAGATGTCCACTTGGACTCAACAATGAACGTTTTTGATGGTCACAGGTCAAAGGTCAAAGTCAGTGTGACCTTGTCCGTGTCATTTTTGTGAATGCGATATCTTCATGTTCTATCTTGTGTTCACAACTCAAGAAAATTTTTGAGAATTTCTTCAAATTTGACACAAACGTCCACTTGGACTGAAGAGTAAACTGATTTGAATTTTCTAGTTTAGTTTGTGTTTCTGTTAGTGATTGTTCTCTTCATAATCTTTACTGATAAAACTTGCAGCTTACCTTATCATTTACTGCAAGTGCCTGTGTGTGTGTGTGTGTGTGTGTGTGTGTGTGTGTGTGTGTGTGTGTGAGTGTGTGTGTGTGTGTGTGTGTGTGTGT
>JAPZEB010000015.1:2082609-2099610 GCA_029783705.1 Chaetodon striatus | reverse complement strand
ACCCCCCCCCCCCCCCCACCCCATTTCTCCTTGGATCTGCACAGGCTGTTTAGCAAATTCACAGACCTGCCAGCATCTATAAATTAGCCCATCAGCTCAGCATTTGCTATGGCTGACAACCCCAGTGAATTCGGAAAAGGCCAAAGCTTTGTCACTGCTGCAATAAAATATCAGGCTCGTACAATGACCCCATATCTAGAGCATAGATCTAGAACTCCATGCTCAAGCTGCCCTAACCTCCACCAGCAAGTTTATCCACTGTGCTGCTTTCCCTCGTCAGCTACTTTGCTGCTGGCTACCCTGCCAGGCTAGCCTATCGGGGAAGACCCACTCAGATGCCAAGCTCCTGCCCCCCATTGCAAGAGACAGACAAGGGATGTGAAGGAGATGTGGATGACTCCATCACGTAGGAGGTCTGTCTATGATCCCGGTAGCCTCGCACTGGCCAGGAAAGCACTAGCTGGCGGAGATTTTTCAACTTCTGTCCAGCTCGCTGTTGACATAACCACCACATAGGGACCTCGATGTGTTCCATACACTTTCCATGCATCAGGCATTTAAACAGTTTTTCCCATGGAGTGCTGAGGTCAGCATGCAGCCTAACCCAGCTTTCTCCCTGAGGTCATGTCTAGTGCACGTACTGCAACTTTGGACCCAGGGTTTTAGACAGTGTGACAAGTTCATTGTGTCTTAGGTAAACCACACGTGAGAAAGCCTGTGCCCAAGCATCATCTTTTCCATGGGATAGCAGGAGCTTTTGCTCTGGTTTAATCAAGAGTCTCCAGCCTCCCACTGGTCTACGTGCACATTCTGCTGAACAAGGGGTTCAGCAAATTGTAGGCACTATTTAGAGAAATTGTATTCATGAGGTGTGTGCAACTGCATGCTGGGCCCCACCCCAGTGTTTCCTAGATTTTATAGTCTTGATGTCACGGCACCAGGTCTGGCACATTCCGTGAGAAGTGCCGCAGGGGACAGTTGTTTTCTTTACAGACATGTTTGGTAATCCAGGAGTCAGCATTATTCCTGCACTGAGACACAAAATAAATGCAATTAAAAATAATGTAAGGTTATGGATATAACTTAAGTTCTCTGGTTAGCATCAGAGAGTATCCCACCAGACCACCTTCCTTGTTATGGAAGCGATGAAGAGGTGTGCTTGTTTTAAATGACAACTGACACTGTCAACCTAATATGTGGTGGGAGTGTGAGATTGACACTCACTCATGCTAATCTGAGAACCGGGGTTGTATCGATAACCTTATATTCTCCAACCCCAAATATGAGTGTAAATAAGTGTTCTTTTGTGTTTCTATGTTATAGGCTGACAGAGCTGCAAATTAAAGGGCTATCTAGTTGCAAGAAGAAGTGGAATAATATTGATGCTATCAATCGGGTTTTCTGCAACAAACGGACTAACATATCAGGTGTGGTAAATTAATGAAATACTATTATGTACATAATTGTGCATTTAGGTATATTTGTTAAGGTATTCCTACTCACCAAACACCAGTCTCCTGGCTCCTTTATATGGCTCATTAAATGGGAAAAAATGTGAGAGAGGAAACATTTATGTATCTAGTCATGTCTAGGTTTTTTTAATTCTAGGCTTTGCTTGGGTGTAACACAGTGTTTCCCATTTTTCAGTATCGCATGCAACAAATAGTTAAGCTATGTGGGAGAGTAAGATTTTCTGGCCCAAAGTTTGAAACCTAATCAAGTTTTTTTTTTTTCAGACTATGTCCAGAAACATTGGAAGGAGGACACTTTTTTCGGCTACCAGTATCTAAACGGTGTCAACCCCATGTTGATCCGACGTTGTAAAGTTCTGCCCGATAACTTTCCTGTCACTGACGGCATGGTCTTCCTCCGTGGTAAATGTAGCTTGGCAAATGAAATGAAGGTGATTCTCTTGAGGTTGATTGATCTTAGTATTAGTAGGAGTCATGTTTTGCCCCAGGACATGCTAATTTGCAATTGGTTGATGCGCCTCATTTTCAAACAGGAAGGCAACATATTCCTGTGTGACTACAAGCAGTTGGATGGACTGAAAACAAACACAATCAATGGCAAGAAGCAGTACATGACGGCTCCCCTCGTCCTGCTCCACAAAACACCTGATAATGAGCTGATGCCCATTGCTATTCAGGTGAATATAACACTGAAATATAGCTAATAGAGAAGCTTATTAGTATTGATCATTATTTATTGAGTACTGACTCTTACTAAAAGATGTAGGCTCCCTTGTGACAGGAAGGGAGCATCCACCTTGCTGAAAATGTTCTCTATACACAATACACTGGATTCTTTGCAGGAAAACAACCACCATGGCTAGTATCTAGTTGGCAGCTCTGAGTGCTCTCTGCTAGGAATGGCAGATCATTTCTCTCTGCCTTAGCCTGGGCCATGTAAAAATGTTCCTCCCATAGCCATATCAGGTCACGCCAGTGTTATTTAGAAAGGGCAAAATCACAACTTTGCTGTAAAGGGCTTTACAAACAGTACAATATAATATACCCACTGTGCTTATGCTCTTAAGTTGACTCAAGAAGAAAAGGAGCAAGAGAAGTGATCCCTATTCCAGGACAGACAGACGTGCAATACGATAGATATGTACAGAGCAGACGGACATTCCTCGAGAAAAATTACACTGGTAGAGTGCAAACAAACAAATAGATCAGACAAAAGGTAACATCTGAAGAATTTTCATTGCCACTGCCAGCCTGCCTACCTCTACCCTTTGTCAAGGACTAGAGAATTTAGACACACAAGCACTAAAGTATGTGCAGACAATGATCACAGAAAACCCTTGAACATCACTAACAGTACTGGTATTGGATTGAATGGACTGAATGAACCACACCTCTTTCACTCTCCTGCAGCTGAAGCAGACTCCAGCAGATGACAACCCCATCTTCCTTCCTACTGATTCTGAGTACGACTGGTTGACGGCCAAGATTTTTGTGAGAAGTGCAGATTTCAACGAACATCAACTCAATGTTCACCTGCTGCGCACTCATCTGCTGGCCGAAGTGTTTGCAGTGTCACTGCTGCGCAACGTGCCCATGGTGCATCCACTGTACAAGGTAACTGAAGGGAGAACACTGAACTTACTGTAGATGTAATTTGTTATGTTGTTGATTTTGTATCTTCCAAAGTTGACAAATCATAATGTTTTAGTGTGCAGTATTTCTCACTACTAAATAGTAAAGTAGCATCAAGATTACTGACTTAGTTAACATGTAATAGTGTTACTAACAGAGTTCCCTCTGTCTCTCAGCTCCTCATACCCCACACTCGTGACACTCTTGAAATCAACTTCTTAGCTCGAGTTCGTCTCATATCTGAAACTGGAGTTTTTGCAAAGGTACAAACAGACCAACATGCTCAGTAGCCCATTACCGAAACAATGTTGTTGTTGTTATTTTTTCCAATATCATGTACAGTATATGTCTCTGACTATACTCCTTACTTATCTGACTGTTAGGTTGCAGCCTCTGGTGGAGAGGGTATGGTGACACTCCTGCAGAAATCAATGTCCTCAGTGACCTACAGCTCCCTCTGCATACCAGATGACATTGCTCAGCGTGGGCTGGAGGATGTGCCAAACTTCTACTACAGGGATGATGGACTCAGGATTTGGGATATCATCCACAGGTAGTGCAATTGTCCTGATATCAGAAAATAAGAGCCCAAATCTTGCCTTCACTACTGGCTAGCTTTTGTTCTGTTATGTAACACAATTGGTTTCCTCAAAACAGATTACTTTAATCATGGCCACTGTATACCAAGATATAGTTGCAGCATGTAACTCCATTAAAACAAGCCCTTGTCATTTTACATTTCTGTTCATGTATTGCTTAAACAAAAGATATACAATGTGTACACTAGTAAAATATGGAGGTGCTGGTGGGCATATATTTAAAGTTTAAAGCCTGGCTGTGCCCCCTGCTTCCTGTCTTTATGCTAAGCTAAGCTAAGCTAAGCTAAGCTAAGCTAAGCTAAGCTAAACTTAGCTAATAACCTTCTGGCTGTAGCTCCATAATTAAAGCATTATTGTACCGATCTTGCCTTCTAACTTTTATTATGTTTTACTACTGCAGTATGTATGAAAAATATCAACTAGGAATGTGTTTTACAGAACTTATTCATATTTCTCAAAGGTTTGTGGAGAGAGTGCTCAGCTTCTACTACAACAATGACGATGATGTCCAGGAAGACTCTGAACTGCAGAAGTGGATTCAGGACATTTTTGAACATGGATTCCTTTCCCAAGAAGGCACAGGTGGGCTTAAAAGGAAAGATCAATCTCAGTGATTAGAAATATGCACATTTATATTTTATATTAAATGATCATACAAACATGGGTCAAACTTTACTTTAATCACCCAGGCGTCTTTAATTAATGCAGTTTATTTCCTCTAATTCTCAGGAATCCCACAGAGCTTTGACACCGTGGCTGAGTTGGTCAAGTTTGTCACCATGGTGATCTTCACTTGCACAGGACAACACTCTGCTGTGAACACTGGACAGGTGAAGCCTTTTAATTTACCGGGATGATCAATTATAATGTTGCTATTTTTGTGGGATGGGCTGATGAAGCTTTGGAGTCTTCTTTCTGAACTGGATAGAGATTGATTACATAAACAAGTCTACAGCCATGCTAAAAGGTTTGTTTAACTGTACTTAGGCACAGTGATGCTTTGAACTACATGTAACAAACACTTACATATTAGCAATGACAATGCTAACATGCAGATTTTAACAGGTGTAATGTTTACTAAGATCACATTCTCAGCTTGCCATTTTAGCATGTAAACATTTGCAAATTCGTACAAAACACAAAGTACAGCTGAGGCTAATGGGCACGTAATTAGTTTTGCAGGTATTTGGTCATATACCACAGTATTGGACAGATAAAATTTCAATCTGATGATGGCGCTGGAAGAACAGTCAAGGGATCGAGTATTCACAGTTCATCATGAGGTCAACATGAATGTCTGAATAAAGTTGTCGAGATATTTCTCTGAAAACCAAAAATGCTAATGTTACAAGTCTGGGGATCACCAAAGTTAATAGGATTCGTCGTCTGGGGACCATTGATGTCTGTATAAATCTTAATTGCAGTCCAAATTTCATGGGAATACATCCAGTAGTTGTTGAAATTTTTCAGTGTGGATCAAAAGTGGTGGATTGACTGACCAAGTGACTGATATGACATGGCTTCAAAGAGTATGAATCAGTCATCTGCCAATCATTCATTGCAGTTTGACTATGGCGGCTGGATGCCCAATGCTCCCAGCAGCCTGCACCGTCCTCCTCCAACCTCAAAGGGGACAACAAGTGAGGCCACTATGATGGACACGTTACCTGACAAGGGCACGACAGTTAATGGAATGGCTATCTTGTGGCTACTCAGCAAGCCCTCCTCTGACTTTGTAAGTGTCCAAAAGCTCTGAAAATTTGTAATTACATAAAACACATTTATGGTCAAGTTGTGTTAAGAAGGTTAATATGTAAATACAGCAAAAATACCCTCTTTGACCCACTAAAAAAATCCTGCTTACAGCTCTATAATTATTTGCCTGTAGTCCACAACTGATGAACATTTAAATGTAAATGGTATTTTTAATCTCATCAGGTCCGTCTTGGCCAGTACCCACAGGAACTTTTCTTTGAGGAGATTCCCTGCCAGCTGATAGAGGCTTTTCAAGGAAAGCTTCAAGTGTTAAGTGCACGCATCAAAATCAGAAACAAGAGTCTGGACATCCCATACACTTACCTGGATCCAGGGAAAATAGAGAATAGTGTGTCCATTTGAATATCAGGAGGTGTGACCTCCTCAGCTGTTGGCCAAATTCATAGTAACAAAAGTGAGAAAGGGAAAAACTGCATGCTCTGTTTTAACTGATACTGTGGTGGAAGGAAGCTACTGCATGAGATCATTTTATGCTGATCTGTGATTTTTATATAACCGAACTGATTTAACTGTGGGGAAAATGTGGTTTTAAATCATAATCTACATCTTAAATCTTCTTAGTTTGTTGGTGGTTATACAGGGTATCTTATCTAAATCAGTTACCGTGGGGAAATATATTATTTTGCATTATGATTGTAACACTTTAGAAGTTAACTGTGCCTTATGACTCACTGCCATAATGATGTATAAACAAATATAGGTACCTTTGTTTTGCTAGATTTACTCTGTATCTGTATGTTAGAAAAATAGGTGACTACAAAAAGGAAGACAAAAGTTTTAAGTGAACTGTATTTCTTTCATCTCATGTGAAAAACAGGTGCTTATCACACAGAGCAAAGTATGCTCAGTTTCATAGAGGACAGGAGGCTCCTGTAACCTCAGAGAGAGGCATTGCTTCAATGGTCCTGTGTTTCTTTCTGTCCTTGTCCTTGTTTTACTCTTTGTATTAAAAGAATTTCCCTTAGTTACAAGGGTTAAATACAAAATGTGAAGCTGCTGTACTGAGAAATTAAACACATGCATCGTCCACGAAATGTGACAATTTGCAACAGTCTGCATTACCTTAATGTGCTATAGAGGAGAAAACAGACATGGTGCATGTTAATGTAAACATAATTTGTCTGATTTGTCATTGGATGTCACTAAGGTCTACTGTATACTGTGACCATATTTCTTCACCAAAATAAAGCATTGGTTAAGTCTACACAGGAGGTGTCTGAGAGATGATTATTATCATCATTACCTTCCTACAGCATCTTATAATTATTAAGTGTTTAAGTGCACAAAATGATCATAAAGATTACCAACAACAAAAGGACATCCCTATGAAAATAGCTGACAAATAAATGCATATGTAATTTTACTGTTGTGCATATAATATGTTGGAATCTGCAATGTATGCAGTTATGACTTAAAAGTTATAATTATGTACGTACTTTGTAAGGGCAGCTGCAGTAAGAGTAAAGAGAAAAAGTATGAGACTCAGAACACAGTGACAATCTTATCTGGCACACTAAATATTATGGCAGTATTGCTACTGAAATGTACAGCATGATATTTTGAATGAGTGTGGCAGCAAGAGTTACAGAAGTTAAATAATGTGATACTTATTATTGTGGTGAACAAACATGTTTTATTCAGTAGGTGGCAGTGTCGTTTATTTTATTCATGGTGCTTAAGGCGAGATGATGTGTCAGGGCATCAGCTTTGACAGAAATTGTAGTCATAACAAATAAAAAAAATAGATAACAAAAAAAATGGATCTGATAAATTTAAATAAACAGATATAGCAGGAAAGATGGACCAGAGAGAGAACTGATTTAAAAATTTGCAAGAAAAGAAGATGGAATGGTCTGACAAGATAATGCTTCACAATGATGTTTTTTAATATGCAGATGGAAATGTGTAAAATGCAATACATTAGAAATGACAACTTGACAACTTCATCTTCACTGTTGCTGCTGGAGCACTTCACATGTTATAAAAATGTCACCAAGCTTTTACTGAAAAGTCACGCATGGAGAATAAATCATCAACAGTTGTGTGAGATATTTTCACTCTTTACTCCCACCTGGTGATGGCAAAATGTTTTGCACAATTCCAGCTCCAGTGGAACTGGTGGTCCACACAGAGGATTCAGAGCGTACGGTTCTCATAAGAACATAAAGACATGTTCGTGTGTGTGTGTGTGTGTGTGTGTGTGTGTGTGTGTGTGTGTGTGTGTGTGTGTAGGAGGATAGTGGGGTATTTGTGTCCAGCTGGTGGAGTTTTATATTTCTCCCCGTGATTTATTTCTCTCAGTTTACAGTTGGCCGTCAAACTTCATGGGTGAAAAACTGCTCGCGTTGCAGAATTTCTGAGGAGACACAGATAGTGTTTATTTGTCGAAAAATTTATGAGTGCTGTGTTGCCTCACTGTCTGTCTTCCTGAGGCTCACACACACACACACGCACGCACACACACACACACACACACACACGCACATGCATGGACACATATCCATTCCCCTTACTTATTTTTTGATATTTGTATTTTAGGCATTTAGCTGATGATCTCATCCAAAGCAGCTTTCATTCTTCCACAGCTTGTCTTTGATCATCACCGAGGTGCCTTCGGATGATTCCTTTGTAAAAAGAGTGTGCCACCCTTGAGAGAATATCCCTGACCTGACATGGTGTAGAAAAGAGCTCAAAGACCAAAGGCTCCTTCTTGACCCTTACTTCATTTATTTTTCATATTGCTTTTTTGCTATGCATGCTGCCTGAGGTCAGTCCAGTTTTCATCTCACACTCAGACTACTCCGGTCTTCAAAAACTGAAACAAGAAGCTAAACAAGTCTCCAGGTAGATGCTGCACTCCCATGCAGCTACTTGGCTCCTTTCCTGGCGAGCTTTTTTTTTTCTAGAAACTATCACAGTTGTCATTAAGGCAGCAGAGGAAAGACGTGTCGTCTGATACATTTGAAGCATTTTTTAAGGTGATATGAGATGCAATTAAACAAGATTTGTACATGCTGGAAATGAACAGCCTGAGATGGCTGTGTGATAAATGCAAGTTAATTTCAACTCAGTCTTAAAACTGCAATATTCTGATTTTTATATTAACAGAGGCTCAAATGATTAAGTGGAATGTGAGAGGGGTCATTCAATGTGACAAAATCACATAGAATTATCTCTGGACTCTGCAGTTTCGTTCTGTATTACGAAGCTTTTCATCCAGCCTATTGTTTTCTTTGTTTGTTTCTTTTGACCCACAAATTTAGCATTTTACTACAGAGCCAGTTTTACCCAGTGGACACCAATGCAGAGCTAAAAGGAGAGTTAACATTGGACTTACATTCATCGGGTGGATACAAGAATGACTACAAATGATATACTGACCAAAAGATTAAATACTTTGTTTTTGCTCCCATTTTTCAAGACTTCTTAAGCACTCAACAGTTATATTTCTCTTATATTTCTCTTGAATTTTGGTCACAAATTTCTTGAAATTTGCATTAGTGAGCATTTCTCCCTTTCCAAGTTAATCATTTCACCTGGCAGGTGTGGCATAACAAGATGCTGGTAAAGTAGCATCATTACTACATAGGTGTGCCCTGGGATGGTTACAGTAAAAGACACTCTAAAATGTGCAGTTTGATCACACCACTATAAGGCTGCCCCCCTCTAAGAATTTTCCTAGTCGACTAATAGTCGGCATTTTGAGCCATTAGTGGATGAGTCGCCCACAATTTTACAATATTATTTTAATTATGAATTTTTTGGCGGTTTTTTTTTGGTGGGACAACACAATGGCTTGAGTGCAAGGTCTGAGAAGGAATAGTATAAATAACATTGTTTACACAATGCTTCATTACAGAGAAATACAAAACCGTAATAACGAACCTTAATTAATGTAGGCCTATATTTTATCTATGAGTGCACGTCACACACTGAAGGATTTTTTCCGTGACTAAGCAACTATTGAAATCTTCCAGACTAATGACCTTTGTGGTCGACTTACATTTGGTCGACTGTTAGGGGGCAGCCAATGCCACAGTTGCAAGCTTTGAGGAAGCGTGCAATTGGTATGTGGACTGCAGGAATGTCCATCAGAGCTGTGAACTGAATGTTCATTTTACTACCATAAGCCTTCTCTAATATCATTTAGGTCAATTTGGCTGTACATCCAACCAGCCTGACAACCGCAGACCACATGTAACCAGCTGATACAACAACTGGTTTGCACAACCAAAGACTTTCTATACAACTTGTCAGTAAGCATCTCAGGGAAGTTCATCTGCATGCTCGTCATCCTCACTTGACCTGACAGCAGTTTGTCATCATGACCAAGGTGAACTGTTGTGAGGCTGGTTGGCTATACTGCCAAAACCATGGAAACTTTAACTTAAACCTGTGAACAATAGCAGCAAAAACAAAAGTGCTGCGTTTAACTTTTTGTTCAGTGTATATGAGGTGTCATGAATATGTGGTACATCCACTTACATTCTGTTCTTACCCACCAACAACAACACAAAAATTAATAAAATGTGACAATATTTAAGTAGATTAAGACCAGCTTGTTGAGCAGTGAGTCCAGACTAACACAAAACGTCTTTCTACATCTCGTCTCTGCAGCTGCTCCACAATAAATACCTTCGAAATACTTCTTTGCTTCTTGCTTTGATTTTGTTAGATTTCCATAAGCCTGAAGACTTTTACTGTAAAGCAGCTGCAGGCATGTGACATACAAAGCATAAGGAAATGTTTGTGTTGGCCTGAAAGGCTAATTTACCGGTTAATAAAAGTACATTTTAATTTGTATTTGTACATTTTTATTCAGGTGAAAGATTTTCAGTTGGACATTTTACTGTGGCAGTCTCTGACTATCTCAAAACTTTTGCAGGGATTGGTGCCACATGAGGTCTTGAGTTACTGAAATTACTTTTTAGGAGCTGCACAAAAGCTGAACATCGTTAAAATCTTTCTAGGTTTTTTGTGCAGTGCATTCCAAGTTTTTGGGCCCAAAAGTGTCATTTTTACTTGCCTATTTCTGTATTTCCTTTCCTATTAAATTTCTCAATATTTGTGTGAAAAATAGAGAGCGGTAAATATTGGTCTTCAGGACCCACAGTGCAGAAACATACTGATGATGCTGCTTTAGACATTCAAAAAACATGGAGGGATTTTATGCATTTTTGGTAAAAAGATAGCCCCATTACCTTCAATACTTTGAGAAAGAAATGCAGGCGCTCTGCAGGCTTTAATAGGAATTTGATCGAAAATAATGATTGAATTTTTATTTTAGCGAATATTCCTTCAACCTTGGTTTATCCAGGAACGTTACTTCAAATGCCAAAGTCTGACGAAAAGCAATCGAAAACATCTTTTGATTGTGCGGTGGCGTGTATGTGTCCGTGTGCCTTTTGTGGAGGTGCAGCCCCTCATTTACGGGGCTTTTTTGGTGTCTGCTTGACAACTAAACACAAGCCCTTCTGCCAAACAAATGGGAGCTGTGTTGGAGAGAGGGGGCGTCCCCGGCCCAAACTGCAGAGACGGGCACTCTTTGACAGCTGCTTTCATCTTGTTATTATTCCTCCTTCACACTCAAGGATTTTTGGGCTTCCTAAAGTATTTCTGTCGCTCTCTCCTTCCTCTCCCTCCCTCTGTCCCCCCACTCTTTCTCTCTTTCTGTCACTGGGCTGTGATTGGCTGTTATGACAGGGCCGTCGCCGGGCTGTCAGCCTCTTCTAAAGCTCAGTTTAATTACTCCTTTTCACTAACATGACACGTTCATGCACAGATGCATGCAAACTCGCACACACGAGGGAAAGTCACTCACAAACACACATGCTTACACACAAACCGATGTGCTCAGCTGCACGCCATGCCGTCCTAGCAGTATTTAAAAAAAAAAAAAAAGCCATGGTGATTGAACTTGCCGTCAGCCGCTCTACCTGACAAAGCAGACCCCCAGATGTTTGTCAGTGTTGGCTCTCTGTTTCCTCAGCAGAGCTTTGAAAACATCATGTAGATTTGTGAAGGGCCGGCCGCCGCTGGGTTTGATGGGCACAGATCGATCGCGCGCCCTGCTGTGCCAGGCTCTGAATAGCCAATTAAAGCCATTGAGACAGAGGAGAAAATGGGGGGTGATGTGACGGAGTGGGTGTTTGATTAGAGGAGGATGATGAGAGAGAAAGGGGGAAAGATGCAGCGGCGGTTGCCAAAGCCAGTAAATGTTTAATATTCTGTGTTGTAAACTTCACAATGATCACTCTTTCTGCTCTCCCTCCTCATCATTCCTCCAGATAAAGATTCCTTGACGGATGCATTCAGCCATGCTTCCATAAACAGAAGACAGCAGTGCACTGGGTTGAGACCTTGACTGATGGAGGGAAGCTAAGACAGATGTACAGATTTGCTAGAAATGGAGGGAAAGACAATAAGAAAGCCATGTCGCATGTGAATGCCAAGCCGTCTGGGATGGGTTTCATATCATCCTCAGTTTTCCCTCTCCTCCTTGTCCCTCCCCACTCCGTCTGCCACCCGGCTCTCCATCATTTCCTTCCTCTCACCCCTTCCCCTACATTTCCCCTTTCCATATCCTAATGTCTCCTTCCATTTTCTATTTCTGTATGTCCTTCTGTCCGTGTTTTCTCTCCTTTGCTTTTCTGTCATGCCTTTACCACTTTCACCTCCTGCTTCCTTATTCTGACCTCTACTTCTCCTCCCCTCCTCTTTTCTTCCACACCCTAGCTATCCGCCTCTCTATTCCCTCTCATAATTCAACCCATACCTCCTAATTTTCTTGCTTTGTTACCCCTCAACTGTCTGAACTGAACTGTTTTCTTCATCAAATTTTGCCTCCTCTCTCCTTTCTCCTTGTCACTCCACAATCACTCCCATCTTCCCTTTTTTGTGTTCCTTACTTCTCCTTAAGTTTTTCTACCATTCTTTTTCTCCTTCCCTGACCACCTTCTCCTCATCCCTTTCCTTTTGATCACTTCTCTACTTCCCCCTCTCCTCTTCCTCCAGGTACCCTGCCCTATGACATCAAGATAGTTATTGCTGGAAACCACGAGTTGACCTTCGACCAGGAGTTTATGGCTGACCTGATCAAGCAGGACTTCTACTACTTCCCTTCTGCCTCTAAATTGAAGCCGGAGAATTACGAGAATGTCCAGTCGCTGCTCACCAACTGCATCTACCTTCAGGACTCTGAGGTCACTGTGCGGGGCTTCAGGATCTACGGCTCCCCCTGGTGAGTAACCACTGCCACTGCACTGCACTTTAGCCAATGCCTTGTACTGCAGGTACTTAAAAACATACTTTGTCAAGGTTTCACTTTGATGTGACATTCATTTAAGTACACTCATATTATCAAATTTGCACAATGTTTTGGCCTTACCATTCAAGGTTGCACTTTGGTGGCCCCAAGTGCAGCAAAGAAGATCCATAACAGAAGGACCTGTTGAATTGTCAGACCTAATTTATTGCCAATAGTGTTTTGTATGCGAGGAATGATCAATGACACATATTGGTAGCCATTGTTGATTAATCTTTGTCTGGAGTGCTTGTTTGCTGCTGCTTGGATGCGAGATTAGTGATTTTGTTTTTAATTTTTTTCTGTCTGTGTCTAGAAAATATTTACCATAGGTAAAAAAACAATGAACTTCTGACAAAAAAAATCCCTCTAAAGGTCACCACGTACTTATTGTGTCTTTTAGCACTGCACCCTTTGCTTGCATCATTTGATGCTCATATAGCACGCATCAGAAATGTCATACAGCTAGATAAGCTTCAACCCTAGGAAAAAAAGAGAATGGCACATCTAGATGCATCTTCCTTTACACAGAAAACTATACCTACCAATCTTTTGGTGTGTGATGCCTTTTTGAGACTGTAATAATTGTCACTCCCCACTCCCTGCTGTATTGAGCTTGGTGCCTCTTTGTGGGAAGTGATGATGATATTCAACCCTCCCATAATAATCTATTATTGGTTTAAAAGATGTGCTTTCTACCCATATATATCTAAACCACTTGTATCAAAGTATTGTGGGATGGTTAAGCAGTCTGACTGTGGTAGTTTTACTGTATTGTGTCAAAATCTAACATTTCAGTTATGTGTCTATATTTTGCATATTACTAAATTTATTTGTGTTTAGTCAAATAACCACATGGCAAATGAGAGGCTAGCAATACAACACCACAAAAAACGTTGGCATTGTACGGTTCTGCAAACCACTTCTATGTTACATTTGTACGTTACTATGAAGCGGATACTTTGAAACTTTCAACAGCACTGTGGTTACAGTGTAGTTAGGTTAAGGCACAAAAATTACTGGATTATGGTTAGGAAAATACCATGTGTTGACTGTAAATGTCTAGTTTAGAGGGCACAATACTGTCTAGAAAGGCAGTGATGTCTCGTTAAAAAAACAAAACAAAAAAAAAAAATACACTTTCTATGGCACTTTCCCAGTAGAAAACAATGACTCAGTACTGAAGAACAGCCACATTTGGTGCTTTAAATTTTGCTGGAAAAACAGAAATGGGTCACTGGGATGTTGGTCTGCAGCTTGTCAGGCATCTTGCCTACGTGCCACGCCATCCACCATCCCCTCCACCTCCAGATGACAAAGACAGCTCATACACTATGTTACTTTATACCCCTTTTCCATCCAAGTTTTTTAAACACAGGAAAACTTGCTAATAATGGGCTATAGACTTCTTTCCCATTGCCAGTAGACCACAGGTGTGTACACTGCTCTGCAGCAGACAAGTATGCCTTTTTGTGTGTGAAGGGTTTTTATTATGTGTCATGTTTGATGTCAAGGGCAGGCTGGAAAACGGGTACAGATACAGCCACTTCAAATTTCCCAGGCCATCCGAAAGCCAGCCGGAAGCCAGCCAGTTTCCAGTCAGTTTCCAGCCAAATACCATCCAGATCGCACATTCAGTAAGAATAAAAAGGTTCATGGTTATGCTAATGATGTGTGGAGATAAACAGCACCTCTATTTCACGTGCGCTCCCTTTGAGTTAGTAAGTTATGGGAAACTTTATCAACTTAATGAAAGCTGTCTGTGACAAATTCATTATTAATATTAAGAATTTACAAATATGGTAAAAATGACGTCATCGGGAACGAGATCCCCCGGGCACACCCTTACAAGCCACAGGCTTCAAATGAAGCAGAGAAATTAGAGGATGCATGTTTTATACTTTGTATTTGATCAGGATCAAAAATAGTGATTTGAATGGGTTTCAAACTGAATGTTTATGTTTGTAGGGTCTTTAACATGAGTATCTCTGTTCATATTGTTTACAAAATGCTACAAATAAAGAAGAAAAATATATAAAATTACAACACTTAGAATTGCACAACCTGTATCAATATACATATCAATATATATGAAGAACTGTAAAATGTCACTATTGTGAGGTAGTTTAGACATCGACAGTGACGATGTGTTGTTGAATGTTTGCAACAAAAGTGGGGGCTGGGAATCCTATTCAGATTGCACACTCGCCCATTCAGAGGGAATGAAAAGGTTCATCGTAATGCTAATGATGTGTTGCATAATAATAGTTTCATTTTCACACTATGTAAAACAGCTGAATGGGCCATGCTCTACATGAATGCCATATGAGATTGCTTAGAAACAGCCACTATTTACACAAGACATCTTGTTCACTTTATCTTTGAGTGATCTGTGACTTTACTGAGTATTGGAAAACACCGTGGCGCACACTGTGTCAGCCTTCTGCTGAAGTTGCAGCAGTAGCCTGTGAACCGAACAGAGTAAATCTGTCTCAGCTTGATATCATGACTTTGCAAGCAACAAATGACTTGGTTTAACAAATTCCGTTAGATTATAATATAAAGAATTGTGAAATACTTCCATGAATCTGTTTAAAGAGACAGCTGCAGATCGATGAGGTGAAGCCCTGCTGTGTGCCATGTGCATAGCGCTGTACAGTCCGAATGTCAAAATAATAATTAAAAAAGGAAAGATCTGTAATCATTTCCAATATTCACAAGCTGTTTTTATCCAACAAAAGATTCTGTGTCAGTACATATTTGTTGACATGTAGTCTTTGAAAATCAACATTTTCCTGAGGTTAAAAAAATCCTTGTCTTCCGCACATTCTGTACATGGAGTGGGGTGGTCTAACAGCAATCTAACAGCACTAGCACAGTAATATATATATATATATATACGTTACTATATGACATTATTATCATTACCACTGCAGATAACCTCAGCCGCTAAGACTAATGATTCAAACGCAGTTTTGTTCTCTCTGTACCCGGTTCCCAGCCATATCACTTTAATTTTCTTACAATTCTTTTGAATAACAAAACACTGAAGCATAGTATTTATGACCTGTGATATGGTAGCCTGATAATCATTAAATATGCTCTGTGTGGGAAGTAAACCGCTTCAGCTTCCACACTCACTGATCCTCCTGGTGGATAGACAGACCATTGCAACTGGTTTCTATAAATTAAACTTAGGGGGGTTACCAGCCGGCCTGATATTCTCTACGTCATCGCGGGGGATCTACGAGCCCAGCCAGGTGACAGCAGGGACCTGTCAGGGATTGGTCATGGCTCTACCACGGGCCAAACTGAAATTTGAAGTGGCTGCATCTGTAAGTAAACAGTAGAAAACAGCATGGAGGCCTGTGAAAACTTAATGGTGGTTATTTCCTCTCATATATCTCTTATTTATTCAGTCTGTCTCTCAAACTCCGTGCTGGCTAATTTGGGTCAGTGTTTGAGCACTGTTTGGGCAGAGATGAATGGTATTTTGTAGTGGCACGTCATTGCATCTCGCCAGTTAAGGGTCTAAAATTAACACGTTCAGCTGGGTGTTGTGTCTCCATCACTTCTGATCGGAGCTGAAGTCGATAAATATCCATAGCTACTGAAGAGTCATTTGACTTAGGTGTGTGTGCTGATTTTAACCTTTCGCATTACATTAAAAGGCCAGATGTTAGCAGGGTTTTTTGTGCAGCAGAAAAGAGTCCTTAGAAACGATGATGTGACATGTATAGAATGTGGAAATGTAACCTATCTGTGGTTTGCAGAAACATACATTTTTTTCTGCCGATTGGGCTGCAGGCTAAGTTGTATTGCACTGTAGAAAATCCACACACATTGCACAATGAGTTGGGAATAAATTGAGTCAGTCGTGGCCCAGCAGCCCATTATTGCCCTGGGCCCCAATGCAGGGTAATACGGCCATGTCTTGATGCCAAAGTTAAAATGTCGATATCGTGACAATGCTCTCCAACTGTTCTCTCTTCCACTTTATTTGTGCATCTTTGAATCACTGAAATTAATCATTTAGTTGCTTCTTTATTTATCTTGGACTTATACTGCTTTCTATTTTTCTACCACAATTCCTTGTGGACAGGCTGCTGCTTTTCCAGTGTGTGTGTGTGTGTGTGTGTGTGTGTGTGTGAGTATGAGGGTGAACGTGTGCTGTAAGTGGTTAGGTGGTGGTCCATGATCTTCTTTGTGTGTGTGTGTG
>JAPZEB010000015.1:2019101-2033415 GCA_029783705.1 Chaetodon striatus | reverse complement strand
GGTTTTTTTTTTTTTTTTTTTTTTTTTTTTTTTTTTTACATATTTGGCACAAATGTCCAATTGGTCTCAAAAATGAACTGATTAGACTTTGCTGGTCAAAGGTCAAGGTTACTGTGACCTTGAGTCCATCTTATTCTCGTGATATCTCAGAAAGGCCTTGAAAAAAACGTCTCAAATTTGGCACAAACGTCAAATTAAACTTAATTATAATCTGATTTTAATTCAGTGGTCAATGGTCAATGTCACTGTGATCTCATAAAACATGTTTTTCGCCATAACTCAAGAATTCAATGGCTTATTATCACAAAATTTCACACAAATGTCTTATAGGATAAATGATGAAGTGATGACATTTTACACACAAAAGGTCAAAGGTCAAGGTCACTCTGTCCTTGAGTCGATCTCATTCTCATGAGCGCAAAATCCCCAAAAGGCATTGAGAAATTTCCTCAAATTTGCCACAAACGTCTACTTGCACTCATGAATGAACTGATTAGAATTTGGTGGTCGGAGGTCAAAGGTCAAGGTCACTGTGGCCTCACAAACATGTTTTAGGCCATAACTCAAGAATTCATTCACACACAAATGACTAATAAGATAAAATAATGAAGTGATGACATTTTATATCCTAAAGGTCAAAGGTCAACTCACTGTGACATCATAATGTCCTGCAAAACACTCTCTGGCCATTATCCAACATCATAATTTGAACCAAAGGGGAGACATCTGGTCAGACACTGAATTGGTAACATTAATCTTGGGTGTCCACCTTGAATCTGTGCTGACTGTGTAGATCTTCTGTGCTGTCAGGGGGAAGGTGTGTGTGAAGCATCTATGTTTTCACAGACATGGAAGTAAAGGGTAAGTGCATGGAGGCAAACGACCGCAAGGCATTTCTACTTTTATTTTGAGTTTACACATTTTTAGGCTCACATAAATCCTAATGATCTGAATTCATGGAATGCAATATGAAATCTAGCATCAAACTAAAGAGGGACCTCTACCTTATCACATTCTGAAGGTGGCAGTTAGTTTGCACACATTTTGCACACAGTTGCTACATCAGTGTGTCTACATTTTTCTCACATATCTTAACACCTAAACATTTATGTTACATAAATCAGCCAACCACATGAAGATGTAGCACAAATAGACCAAAACCATGTAGTTTAGATACAGTATTATATTACCTTTAAACTGAATCTTTTTAGATAATTAAATTGGCTGAGAAGATTCAATTCCATGTAACCTTCGAGAATATGGAGATACGGTTTCCTGGAAGAAAATGATTAAAGTGTATATTAGAGAACAGCTGAGCTGCCTCATCCCTATCAGAATTTCATCCAGGCCATCCAGGGCAGAGAGGCCGTCTCCCTGGACTGAGGATTGCTTTTTCGGGGTTATCAGGTCACTGCTGAGCCCCTGGAGCTGCGGCCCCCCATCAGAGAGAACCAGATTAGAAACTAGATCAGATTTTATAACAGGAAAAATAGGCTGAGAGCTGCTCTCTTCATTAATGTGAGGACTCCGGGAGAAAATTTTTGTATTCATGTATTCCAAATCTGAAAGGACCAACACAGACATCTGTTCGCTTCTAAGAGATGGCGAAAGTGGCACCTACACTTAAAAAATCACTGATAGTGCAAAGTACTTTCTGAGAGATGGTAGTTAACTTATGCTTGACAAAATGGTAACACTTTTACATCTGCCATTTGGAAGAAACGTTGATCCAAAGTGCCTTTGAAGCAGAGATTTTTTAACTGTAGTGGTGTTAGTGTCACACTCTCATGCATACAGTACATTTGCTCACACTGGATTCTCGCCATTTTAGAGACGATGAAGAAACACTGTGATACTAAGCACTTACAACTCTGGTGATTCTCATTTGCATGTCTTTATTACGATTCCCATCAGATGCATCACACTCACTATTTGTCTACTGTGATTGACGGTACTTCCTCTGATTTAACTGTATCATTCAATCATATATTGGCGAATATTTACTGAGGATTTGCATCCCTTTTGGGGAGACTGTTTATCAGTGGTAAGCAATAAAAAAGCTACTGAAAATTTTATATTTGTTAAAAGGCCACATCAAAGTTTTGGACTTTTTTATTTTATTTTATTATATTTCAAAAACTTAGCAAATTAGCACCCACCAAATTGGTAGTGGCAGATTATCAAGCTATTCACCACTTTGGTGGACATGAAAACTGGATGGATGTGTCTCATTTGGAGAGACCAAATTTCAGTGTTTAAGCAGTAAAAAGGCACTAAAATTTTATATTTATCAAAGGGTTGGATAAAAGATTTGCTCTTTTTAAAATTCATTTAATTTTGTTTTGAAATCTGAAAGCAGGGTCTGACATTCTGTAATTGTCAGGGCATTCACCACTTCGGTGGACATGGAATACACACATTTGAGTATTTATTATGATCCCCATCAGATGTATCATAGGTGCTATTCATCCTGGGGTCATTTGGGATTGACAGCACTTCCTCTAATTTCATTGTAGCATTCAGTTATTTATTGGTAAATATTTACTGAGGCTTTGCGTCCCTTTTTGGTGAGACTGCATTTCAGTAGTGAGCAGTAAAAAGGTATTATTAAAGGACCACACTGAAGCTTTGCACCTTTTTATTTTAATTTATTTTATTTTATTTCGAAATATGGGAATAAATGGTTGGCAGTGGCGTGTAAAATTTTCAGGCCACAATTGTATATTTATTATGTTCCCCATCAGATGCATCACAGTTGCTATTCGTCCTGGGATCCACTGTGATTGGCAGTACTTCTTCTGATTTATCTGGATCATTCAGTCATATGTTGGCAAATATTTATTCAGAATAGGCGTCCCCTTTGGGGAGAACACATTTTAGTAGTAAGCAAGAAAAAGTAATAAAAATTCAGTATTCATTTAAGAGTTGCATTAATTGTTAGTTGTTGTTGTTGTTTTTTTTTATTATATTTCAAAATCTGAGAACAGGGTCTGAAATGAGCTCCTGCCAAATGTGGAAACATTTTGGCAGTGACATGTAAAATTGTTAGGCCATTAACTGTTTTGGTGGAAAGGGAAAATATACAAAAGAAAGCATGATTAGTAACGTTGGCGTATAATCGGTTAGAGCTACACAATTGAAAGTTGCTTGTAACTGCTATACTGAAGCATCCCTATTGGCCATAGAACTTATTTGTTCTATTGGTAGTTGATGTTCAACAAATTCTAACCAATAACCCATCAATTAAAAAAATGGTGCAACGTTAAATATTTTTTTTAATTCTTTGTTGACCCAGGCTAAATATTGTCTGTATGCATTGACATGTATTGACAGTACTGTATATTTTTTGCACGTAGGCAGGTGCACTGGGCTTTACCCTCCATGTAAATTTATTGAACATTGAAATCTTCACATTAAATGATGCCTGAGAGACTGAACTGTTGTTCTTTCATTTAGCACATAGATTTCAATAGTGGCAGATAAAATTTCGGGATGGCAACCTGCCACAGTGGCGGGCAGTGAAACAAGTAAAAATTTTCAACCTCTGCACACCTGGATGACAGGTGAAAAAAGACATTCCCTGTGGTATAGTTTGGAAACATGGCTTCTTTAAAAATGTAATCTCTCCCACTGCTCCTCAGGTTATGGCATGATGACCGACGGCACCACCACGTTCGTCAATGCCTCAGCCTGCACTGTCAACTTCCTGCCCATGAACGCTCCCATTGTCTTTGACCTTCCAAATCCTAGGACCACATGACTAGAGGAAGCTCGCCCTCAGTCACCTGCCGCCAATCAGGAGAAAGGAGCCAGGAGAGGTAGGTGAGGTCGGTGGGCAGAGCAGAGCACATCCTGTAAATATAAGGCAGCTGTGTGTTTGACGCAACACATATGCTACATGCCTGGAGACGGAGCGGACTCAGTGAGGGATGCTCCCTAATGCTATTAATGTTATTTAATGTGCCATCATTTCTTCATCTCAAAACTGAGTCTAAAAGCAGAGAAATGGACGAGCAAAGAGACGCTTTTAGATGCGGACAAACGGATATTTCTCTGTCCTCTTTTACTGCACTGACAATCTGATGTGGCTCTCAGAGAGACGAAAGAGACACCCCAATGTCCCTGTTGGCCTTTTTCACTACATTTAAATGAACTGTAAACATTTGGACTCAAAGTGAAGCAACCCAACGCCTCGTCTACATGAGACTTTTGGTTAAGGCACGACTCAACAGCAGAACATTTGCCCGAGGGAATGTAACAGAACTTTCCTCCCTTCCCACTTTTAAACATTAATTTCCTCATTTCTTCCCCTCCATCTTCCTCCTGTTTCTCTCCTCTCCTCGGGCCCGCAGCATGATGGAGTGTGTTCTTTTTGCCAGTGTGTGTGTGTGTGTGTGTGTGTGAGTGTGTGTGTGAGATCAAAGCAAGTGTGTGAGGGCAGCAAGAGGTCTCTGCCAGGGGCTGTGTGAGAGTCGGGGTGTCAAACATGTTGACACCGCTCCCCTGGGCCTCATTACAGCCCTCATAAGCCTCTTAACAGGGAGAGAGGAGGACGCTGAGGAAACCGCGCGCAGCACTTCCTTCCATACAGCTCCGCTTTCACCTTTTCTCCTCTTTTTCATTTCTTCCTCCCTCTCCGTCCTTAATGCTGTGAATGAGTAGCACAGCTTTTCAGCACCAACTGAAATTCCGAGCTTTTAGGACTTGGACAAGACAGCAGGTAACAAGCGACGTAAAGGTGCTACTTCTGGACAGTCATTCTGAGCCATGGTGATTGTTTCAAGGACCCCCCCTGGTGTTGGGAGCAATGGGACATTCGATCCTTTATGAAGAGGAGTAAAGCTGTAACTACATGTACTGTAACTGGTCTATGTAAATGTTATCTGTCAATGTAAAGAAAAAAAACTTGAAGTTTTCTTGAAGATTTCCAAGTTGTTGCTATGCTTTTCAAAAAAAAAAACTTGTTAATATTTGTGGTTGTTACTTTTCCTTTTGTCTATTTCTTAGTAATGTAAATGCTTATTATGGTATTTCCTTCTCTGTGAAGCTGCTCGGCCCCATTTGGTGATTATTAACTCTTTCATGTCCCTTCGCAGTTTGTCTGTGTTTAAAAAAAAAAGAGAAGAAAAAAAGCCTTTCATTTTTTTCCTTTGCTCTATTTTCTGAATAAGGCCGTTCTCAGTGAGAGTCTGACTGTGCTTAGCATAACAAGACCACGTCACACTTTGATCTTCCTGCTCTCCGACATTATGTATGAACGTTCCCCGGGGCTGAAGTTTACTCCCACTTCACTCCGTCTTCCTCAGCACATCAGCATTCATTGTGCCAGCTGATGTCTTAATGTTTCCAAAAAGGCAAAAGAGGAAAGAGCAGCAGAATTGCTCACCAAGAAAACCAGTGTGTATGGATAATGGAGGGAGGTGCGAGCATGAACGTTGTTGCCTGAGTGTCTGTACGTGTTATGTCAATGTTAATGTGGAGCAGTTTGAGTTTTAGGCCCTGAAATTAAGGACATTCTGTTCGATCCTCATTTCTGCAAGGTTAAGAGTTAGAATTAGGTTTAGAATAAAGATTGAGTTTAAGGTGTTGTGTGCTGGGTGTAGAGAGTATGGGAACTGCAGCTTAATAAAACACAGGGAAATAGAGAAATCTATTAACTAATTTAACAACACATGCATTTGGTGGTTAATTTGTAAACTTTAAAGTCCTTCAACACACAAGATGCTGGTCTGACAGTTGAGGGTCCGTTAACATGGTCACCTGACAATAAAACCATGAGGATAAAAGGTATCGTTTGAAATGTAGAATCTTTTCAGATGAATGATGACACATCTTCAATCAGAAGATATTAAGATGTTGTACCACCTTCAAGAGATGGTTGTAGTAGACCTTTACAGTCACCCTATAGTAATACCAGACCCAAGCAGTCAGAATGCATCCAATTGCCAGAATTTTTTCACATGCACATTTCTGCAAACCACAGATACCTTGTGTTATTTTGAAGCAAATACGTTTCTTAACAGCAACATGTGTTTTGGTTCTGGCACAAAAACCACTTGGTTGTGCTTGGGAAAAGAACATGTTTTGGCTTAAAACACCCACGTTTGGTGGTGTGAAAGGCGCTGAAAAAGCAGGGCTGGGTAGGCAAAAAAGGCCCAGGTTTGGTGGCTCAGCCCCACTAGGAAATGCCACACTACTCAGTACGTTTACATGACAATAGAAACAATCGATAATAAATCGATTGTTAGTCTGCCTAAAACTAAAATACATGCAAACATGTTAGTCCAACTGAAATCATACTAAACTGAATTTCTCAAAGTCGGACTAACACTCTCAGATAAAGTGATTGGGAGTTTAATTACTCCTGCATGTATACAGTCAATCAGACCCAAACTGGCCTAGGCGCTCTGTGTATGCTCCACAGTTTCCACCCCAGGCTTTGACCTGGAAGTCAAATGGCATTAAATGCGTAACAGAAGACGAGAGGAAAATTAGAAAGTAAACCGTACAGCACAGACAAAATGTATAAAGCTGTAAAGTTGTTCACCATGGTACCAGTTTGCTGCTAGCTAACCATAGCTAATTTGTTTGTTGATAGTTTGCCCTGTGACGTAATAGGTCAACAGGAAAAAGGTCCAATACTAACTAGCTAAAAGGGGGCATACTGCCACCTATCGTAGTGGAGTCAGACATACTTCGGTCAATAAATCTATTCCCCTCTCATGCTTGCTTACTGGGACAAGGACAGTAGTCCAATTAAATGGTCTTGTTGAGCTGTAACCATAGCTCCACTTAACTCTGCATGTAAACGTACAAAATGTGTTTGTTAAAACACAGTGGTCTGCAGCTTGGCAGCCGTCTCGCCTAGGTGTCACGCCATCCCCTCAACCTCCCGATGAAACATATGATAACCTGCAAAAAAATGCATGCACAACAGTTTGTATGTTATCCTAGGAATTTGCCCCCAGCGAATGACGTTACATCCTTAACATACAGTTACATGATTAACGTAAAGTTACAGAGGTTAGGTTTAGGCAGTTAGGCAATTAAAGTTACTGTGGTTAGGTTTAGGAAAAAAAACATGGTAAGGACGTACCCTTAAGATGACTCAAAGTTTACTCAAAGTTTACACAGATCTGAACATGCAACCCCATGTGAAAGTCGCAGGCAAAAGTCTGTTTTTTTGGTGATCTATCCACCACCTCAACAGTCCTCACAAGCGTTTGGGACTGCTTCCTTGTTTATTGCTGTCAGCGCATTGGTCACCTGATCGCAGCCTTTTGAAATATGTGGGATATGTATGACTTTAGGTGCATTGCTTTTCTTAGGAAGCATATGAAAAAAAATGTGAGAACAGCTTGCCTGATGATAAAGTCAGCTCATACACTTATCGAAAGCTTTACCTGGCACTATCCCCACTGGAAAAACACTGATGTGTTTCCACAAAACACCCATGTTTGTAGTCAAAAAAGCAGGTGGAAACAGAAGCCTGCAGCTTGGCAAACATCTCACGTAGGTGACATGCCATCCACCATCCCCTTCGCATGTCCCCTAAGTGTCGCACAACCCACCATTGACTCCACCTCCAGACAATTAGGTCAGCTCATATACTACGTCACTTTAGAAACTTTGATATGATATGTATATAACAAACAAGTGTAATATATTTGTGGTTTGCAGAATGGTAAAATGCCAATATTGTCTTCTGGCATCTGGGCTGGTCTAAAATTAAAAAACACATTGTCACTCTGACCCTGTCACATATTGAGGCTTGGTCATAGATTTTCCATGTTGATATATGACATGTAAGGTACCCTGGGTGTGTTGGTTGTCAACCCTCTGGGACACGTCAGCTTCAGCCTGTTACATGCATTGTTTATCGTCAAAATACATCTCCGTTTTTACAGGAAACGTAAAGTTTGTATACAGTCTCTATCAAATTAAATGCAATACATTAGTACCACACCCCGATTTTTTTTCCTTCCTTAAACAACAAACGCATATGGTTATGTTTAGCCAATGCATGAACATGGTTGGATAAAAGAGAGTAAAGGAACAGGGTTCGACTTTACAATCTTACAGGAAGCAAACACTAGCCTCCTGCATGAAAGTCGGTGGTTGTTGGACCCATCCACCACCCCTCCCACAGGCCCTGCTCTGACTTCTGCAGCTTCAACTTTCATTGTTGTTGTGCTGCGTTTCCCTCCGTTCATGGTAACGAGAAAAGACGACTTTTTTATCAGTGTCAAACTGCTGATAAGCCATGTCAGTAGGGCTGGGTATACTGTGTAGTATAACCATACTTTGGAACGTTTTGGTGGTATCTAGGGAGGCTAAAATGCCAACTCCATAAATACACCATGCTAGACTACACCACACCACACCACAGACTGTATGGGTCGTCACTGCTGCGGTAGTGGACCAATCACACGTCACATCAAAGAACACTTGCAGTAGTTAGTGACAAGCAAAACCTTACAGTCATTTTTTTTTCTAAACCTGGAAGCAAAAAGGTATCAAATGCAAGTATTGTTTGCCTGGGGAAATTTAGATTACAGTTGGTACTGGATTATTTTGGTCAATATACTATCAAGTTATCCGTTATCCAGCCCTTGTTGTCAAGCTGTGTGCCGCAAGCAATTATAACAATGGGGAGAGCTATTGACAAGACAGAAGCTGCTCTCAAGGCTGTTCTAAATCAACATGTCTTCTCAATAAGGCCAGACATCGAAGTTTGTTTTTATCCACTCCGCTCTAAAACAGATATGCTGGCTTGACTACGTATCAGTGTGGACTTAAAATAATATTAGATTAGATTCAGGTGGATACATTTGTCCTTAGCAATTGGTTAGAGAAAATCGAATCACCCTCTCCGGTTGAAGTGGACGCAATGTCAGACTGAAGATGAACGTTAGTGTGGCAAGTTGAGAACTGCGTCAAAGCAAGGAGGGCCTCTCCAACAAGCAAGTGTCTGACAACTTCAGACTGAGACTGTCATGTCATACTCTGCTTTGCTGCTTTGAGTTTGTCATATAAAATAGAAAAACTGTCCTTAATCATGAATTAACCCTGATAATGTTTTTAATTTCCCATTTCTTCTATCACTGTTAAGCAAAGGTACTTCCTGCAGATGTTTAGAATTGAAAGCCCACTCAGAAAGTTAGAGGGTGTTTTATGGTATATTAAAGTTTCCCTCATCAAGCAGATAAAAACTTTTCCTGCTCAACTCCTTAATTGTTTATAAGAAACAGTTGCACCAGTTTCTCAGTAGCAAGTCTCACTTCACTAATTGGTTTTGTTGGATCGTAAGAACAAGTAATGGTTCTTTGTTGACTGCCGGCACAATATCTCATTACAATCCTCTTCAAAGAAACAGAATTTAAGGCTTGAAGTGGACTTTCGATCAGGGTTAGCAGGAATAGATTGAATGTGGAATGTACAGTGGAAAGTCCGTACAAGCACAACACAGGTGTGAATGTGTGCGTGTGTGTGTATGTGTGTGTTTGTGTGTGAGTGTGTTTGAGAGTGTTAAGGAAAAAAGTGCTCAGCCTCATCATTTAAAACACAGACTTAATTAATGTCCACGAAGGAAAATGTTCCAAGAGAGGAATAAAGGGAACTATTAAAAACCAAAAGATGGGAGGAACTTTCATCTGAGTTTCATGAAAAGCTGTCTGTTTGGTCCCACTCTCCACTTCCAGTCCTCATTTAGATGTCTCGCTTTGATGCTCTTCTGCTTCAGTAGCCGTGTTATGTGTTTCCTGTTTTCTCTGAAAAAAAAAAAGTGCTGTACTATTTCTTGATTTCTTTCTTGAGGCATGCTTAAAGGAGTTAATGACTTCTGCTACCCAGACAATCTGCATATGAAGAGTTTTGTTCCAAAATGAGATATCCACTGTTTGAAAAAAGGGACGCCTACACAGGCACAATGATTGACAGCTGAAACTTAAAAGCAGATCGTGGTGGTACTTTTTAAAGCGTCGTTAACTTGTGTTTTTGGTAACGTTTGTACCGGCTGGATCCTCTTTATTTCAGTAAGACTGGATGGTTATAAACTTCAGGTCTTTTTTTAAATGGATGTATAGCATTTTGGAATAAAAGTGTTCATATGGTATTGTATTTTGCCATCGCTGTTGGGGACTTTTTTTTTTTTTTTAAAGTGTAAAACAAGAAAATGGAGACCCAACGGCTGCAAAATGTTACTGTGTTGCTCCTGGAGACAACTCTAAAAATGTAAAGTACCTCTCTTTCTTAAAGATTCTGCTGGTTCTGAGAGATTATTCACCGATTGAATAAAACCTTATCTGTGACCGCTGGATCATGCTTCCTTATTTCCATCCTCGCTTTCTCTTTTGTCTCTCCCCTCTTTTATTTCTTGTTCTAGAGAGAAAAAAAATTAGAGGTGGTGAGGAAACTTTTCTCGTCCTGGTTCTTCCCTTTTGTTCCAATCAAAGGTATCTGTGTCTCGTATCAATTATAGAGCCCAGAGCAGCCAGTTAATTTCCAGTAGCTAAACCCTCGCCGCTCCGTCTCTGTCTCCCATTTTGTTCCGCAGGTCTTCCACACCTCTGCACATTCTAATGAGAACCCTCGTTCAAATAATTACATTAGTAATCCCGGGGGAGACCGGGTAATTTATTCGCGGATGGCTTTTTACTTTGCCATTAATACAACTAGCTTTCATATACTCTTGTCTTCCTCCAGCTCTCTCCCTCCCCTCTTTTTTTCTCACTCTGCCTCTCCAACCACAATGCTGAGCTCTTTTTCTCAGTTCTGATCATCCCTTTTCCATTTCCATCTGCTCGTCCCTCTCTTCGTTCCCTCAGATAATGATTCCCAGCTCTCTACATTTTTCTCTCCTCTCTGAGAGCTACTGTACATCTTGCTGCTGCAGCGTTTCCTTTGAATGAATGACAGACGTCCCCTCTATCTCCTTGTCATCCATCTCACTTCACACTTCCCATCGGAACAAAAGATGCGCCCAGTGCTTCCCGTCGTCTGCATCATTAAAAAGGCACTTTATTTGATTGGCTTTGGAACACAAATCAGTGTCAAATAGTCGGGCAAGAGACAGAGGGTGGAGAACTCTGGAATCATTTATCAATCTCTCCTTGTTCTTCTTTTCAGTTTTCGTTTTTTAGTCATCACATCCTGGGATGGATCTATTTGTCGTATTAGTGGCAGATCAAATTTGAAATTCTAAAGTCTCGCTGTCAGGGCCAGATAAATGCACCAAGCTGCCCAGGGGCAAAAATGAGCTGTGGACCCATTTCTTCACCCCCCTTCCCATATTAGATTGTGATCTGTGATAATGTGATGAATGCAATTTTTGATTGTTACTGCTCTCACAAACTATTTACACTTAGAGATTTTTGATGAATATTCATCAGTAATGTGAATATAATGACTAGGTGGGTAAAGGCAAATAATAGAACAGGTAGAACAGTCAGGTTAATTCAGAAAATGACATCACTTTACTGTAATGCAGCCTTTAATGCCAGGAAAAGACAACACTGGATATTACAATATCCAAAAGGAAATATCTAGTCTCATATCATGATATTGATGATATCTATTAAAAGAAGTCTGACATATGGCCTTTGCCTGGGTCCAGATCTTGAAATCCACCCACTCAACCGAGCTGACTAATTCATCGGGCATCATAACATGAAATAGCAATTTTTTTATTAAAAAGCAAGCGATTCAGTGAGCAATGTGGGGATTCTAATGATTAGCCAATCAACACCATGGGTGGGACTAGCACTGTTGCCAAGCTGTTGTCTGCTGTGCTCTAAAGCCAATGGAGTACTAACAATGATGACCTGTATAGACAAGATAGATGCTGCTATTGAGATTGTTTTAAATCAACATGTCTTCTCAATATGTACGTTGTCATGACTACGCATGAGTGTGGACTTAAAATTGCATTAGATTCAGACAAATCTAGTGATTGGTTAGGGAAAATCACATTCCCCTCCTCCGTGGAAATCGGTTAAATTGGATGTAATGTCAGACTGAGGATGGAAACGGCTAGTGACAAGTTGGCGATTCTGTCTGATATCAGACAAACAGGGCCTCCCTAAAAAGCAGCATAACATAACACCAGGCTGAGCAAGTGTTTCACTGTCCCCTCTAGTTAACCTTTGCGTGTCTGTTTCAGATCTGAATCACTCAATTACTCAGTTGGTGTAACCAGCAGAGGTAAGGATGGGGCATTGCTGTATGCATTTTGCTCAAACATACGTTTATTTTATGGACATGTCTAACAATTGTTTTGTGAACTTAACTGAACCTGACCATCTACGATACCTTTATAAATTATGTTCGATCGCTGTCATGTCCCTTTAGGCTTCCTCTGTCCAAATACATGAATGACGCAACACAGTGGTTGTATAATAGTGATGATGTGATGCCGCCCTGCTCTATTTGTATGTGTGTGACACTGGTGATGTTTCAACAGTTACAGAGTGCAGCAGTCAGGGAACATACTTTGTGTAACGTTAGACATGTTTCAGGATTTTTAGAAGAATATTTCAAACAACAGTCAAACAGTGTGCATTCAAAACATTTCCAACCAGTGTTTCTAATTTCATAACTTTTCATGACCATGGGAACAATGATAGAGAATTCGCACACAAAAGATTATTACTTACATTAATGATCCAGCACCCAGTCCTAAAGGTTTAATTGTAAGTGAGTGTCTTATTTTAGCAAAAATAAGAAAAAAATCTCGCTACATAGCTAGCTACATATACATAAAAAGGAACAACAGAAAAATGGCAACAAGCATGAAAGAGACTGACACAAATGTACATGCTGCAAGCAACTCTTAAATGTTTATAATTTTAATCTTCTATATTTCTTCGATCAGTGTGAAAAACTTCTCTTATCTGCTCTGGGATACATCACTGGCTGCTGTTTGGTTACAGCAAAAAAATAACCCCTTCCAAAATCACCTGGCATAAACACAATGTCAGGCTGAATGAGTCAAGCAAAATGGCAATGTTACGTAGCAACTCTTTCAGCAGACAAGAATGCCAATAAAGGACGGCTGTACAAAACCACAGAACACATTCACTGACAATAGTTTTTAAAATTCTTGCTTTCTACCATATCTGCACACGACAACTACCACATGACTTGAGGTTTAAGTTTATAACAGGTCTGTGAAGTCCGACATTCCACACTTCTATTCACCACCCCGACATTCGCACCCTTACTTTCCACTTAGCTACTGAAACACTTTTGTTGGCACTAAACATAAATCTGAGGTGCTGAATTTCCAACATGGATGTAATTCCTACCCAACCAACATTTGTAAGTGGGACCAATGTGGGTAGAAAATGGGCCGAGATATTGGCTCTACATGGGATTGTCCATGAGTTCCATATTGACCCTAAGCCAATTGCCCACATGGGTGGGTTTACCCAAGTGGGCTCCATATGGTAGGGCTACGTGGGTACTAAGTGGGTATGGGTCCAAAATGGGCACCTTATCTGGGGCTCACTTAGGTTAACCAACCCATGTGGGCTATTGGCATGGGGACAATGTGGAACCTGTGTACAGTCCCATATAGGGCCTATTTTTCAGCCCATTTACTACCCACATGGGCCCCACATACTGACACTGGGCTCTTATTTAATAATGAATATTTAAGAGTAGGTAAAAACACAGAGGCTACTTTGAGGTGCTCACCACTTCAGGTTATATTTTGCTTTCTACAGTACATATTACCATTTCACAAATAAAATAACACACTTGCAATTAATCAAATAGCCTAACCTGTTATTGTCAAACAGTAACCCTGTGGCCCCTGAGTGTCTTGGGGCAGCAGCTGTAGGCATCTGAATGAAGGTCAGTGAAGAAAGGCCCACAGGAAGTTGTTGTAGCAGATCCTCCCCGTGGTGTCGGCATCAAAATAAGAGCTGAGGTGGAAGAACTCCTCCTCTGACAGTTTGATGCTGAAATGGCGCAGCACCTGCAGGGCAATGACAGCAGAAGATGGAGTGTGTGCATGTTTGTGTGTGTCGCAGTGTATTAGGTTAGGGTTTAGAAGATGTCATTCCTAACCAGGTTGCTAATTGTTTCTATCGATTAGCTCGGGGAGCGTTGTCATCAGTAAATTGTACAGCAGGTAAATGGCAGGGACAATAAAAGTGGAGTGTCAGCTGCTGTTCTCTGGGGCCAAAATGTCAGTGTGGTCTTGTTTCAACCTTGGGTTTAATTGAACAATTAAAATTACTGATTGGCTGTCAAGTGAACAGGTGTGTGTGTGTGTGTGTGTGTGTGTGTGTGTGTGTTCAGACTGAGTGGG
>JAPZEB010000015.1:2007737-2019001 GCA_029783705.1 Chaetodon striatus | reverse complement strand
ACACCCCCCTTCTCTCTCTCTGTCTCCCTCTCTCTCTCTCTCTCTGGCACCCCCCACCCTCCCTCTCCCACCCACACCACCACCCTCTGTTTCCCCCTCTTTGAATGGGGGCGCTGGAGCCGTCTGCCTGTCACCGCTTGCCTCTTTGTTCAAACTGATCTTGCTTCTCTCCCTCAGCGTTGCTGCTGGCGAGGAGGGGGACGGACGGAGGCAGCACCTTGCTCTGTGTGTGTGTGTGTGTGTGTGTGTGTGTGTGTGTGTGTGTGTGCTTGCAAACTTGAGCTTCATGGATTTCCAGTCACACTCCATCATTCTCATTCAGACATTTTGATAGAAGAGACACAAGCGGAGCTCAAATGGTCGCATCAATAATTCATAAAGAACCAGTTCATCTCGGAGTGTTTGACGCTGAGCAGATGGAGCTCTGCAGGGTGAAGCGCCGTAGGGTGACCTCACCTTCCTGAAGTCCTGCACGGAGACACTTCCTGTGCGGTTGCGGTCTGATGTCAGGAAGCAGCGTCTGATAGAGGTCCAGGAGGAACGGACCACATCGTGTATCCTCAGCAAGACGTCCACACAGTCTCGGCTCAGAACACCCTGGCTCGTCTAAACCGGACCAGAGCAGGCAGGATCCAATCAGAGCGCAAAGTACAAGGCCAGAACAAGGAGACATGAACAATGAGAAAGAAAAAAAACAACAAATAAAGGTGAGAGCCCCCGCATTATTGGTAATATTTCACTTCTTCACAAGCTGAGCTTTGAAACAAAGTGTTTTTTGTTCTGTGATCAGATAAAAAGGTTTTGTCTGTACACACCATCGACTCAGATGAGATGCAGGGGGTCTCTGCAATTTTACACAGATGGTGGGTTCGGCCGAGACAATGCAGGTCTTTGTGATTCCAAAGTTGGTTTGGAAGGTTGCAGCTCATGGGTTGCCAGATTAGGCCCTCACCCACACGCTCCATTGAAGCTTGGGGCTCGGCTTAGTCGCTCAGCGGGGGTCCTTTTAGAATGTGCCCACCCGTGTGTCATTGTTCAAAGCTTCATATACACCTCGCCATGCCAAAAAAGCACTGCGACTTACCAAACTTGCCCAATTTGCTTGTCATAGGAGGCGATAGTCAAGAGCCTGAGGGTGGGAGGTCCCCGCTGAGTTTACACAATCTGGCAACCCGCCGTAGCCCATCACCACCCCCTCACATTCCAGAGCCACCCCCCTCCCATTTTACTGTAACCCAATTTCAACTTGCAGCCAATAAAACTACAATAGATCAGACGTTAAACAGAGGAAAAGAGAGGGACTACAGAGTTAATTTGAAATGTGCTAATGTGCTGCTCAGCATGGGGATGTGTAGCTGAAAGTACGTACCCTGTGTCCCAATTTCACGCTAAACTCAAGCTGTGAGGACTGGATACATGAGGGAGAAGTAGATTTACAAATGTTAACATGCATCCTGAAGTCATTTGAGTTCTCAGCTGTGGACAGAACTAAACCAGGTGAACTAAGCGGAGGAAAAACAAATGACTCATTGGAAAAACTGTTTTTACTTGCAATTTCTAATATCAGTGACAAAATGATTTTGTGTCACGGGTAGTGTTAATATTTTGTTTGGTACAACTTTCGAAAAGGTCAGCCTGTATCAAAGTTTTATGAGCTGTAACTCATGGCTTGTTCATGGTTAATTAATAGCTTACTTAATAAATCATTTATGAGATATCAATTAGGTCAACTTTTGGGTTGCCAGTTTGTGAAAAATCTGCAGTTACTAATCTTAGAAAGCCATTAATTAAGGGTGATACATATCAAGTCTGTTGTTATTAATGTGAATGTGTCATTAATTAAGGGTAATTAAAATGAAGTTAACAATAGTGAATGTTAATAAGTTCTTAATAAATTATCCCATTTGTACCCAAAGACTAGATTTTGTAATGATAAGGAAAAATGCCAAAACATCTCTTCTGATGGGTCTAAAGCCTGGGTCTTCAACAGGTGGTTGCCAAATTATTGTTTGATCTTTTTTTTTTTTAACCTTTTTTTTTTTTTTCCCAAAAATTAAAAAGCCATAAAATACACATTGCTGTAAATCCAACATGTTATTAGTGAAAATAAATCAGCCTATTTATAAACAAAACCGCAACCCATTTAGTTAACAATAGACAACAATGCTAACTGCTTAATCGCTCAGTATTGTATGCATCATAGAAAAGTATGTTAATACCTGCCACTTTAAGCCCAACATGTTATTGTAGGCCCAGTTTATGCAACTCAGTAATGTATATATAGATATATATATAGTAGGGGGGGGGCTGTCTTTCAGCTAAGGGGTCCTTGGCCCAAAAACATTGAAGCCCCCTTGTCTGAAGTTTTGAAATCCGGTACCGACATACTTTGGGTATCTAACAGTGCAACTTTGAAATGTTAAGATCACATGAAAAATAACACGTTCATCAATGGTCAAAGTCAGGATTTTTGAAAATACAAGATGCAAAATGCAAAACTAGCGTTTTTAAAAATGTCTTTGATTTTCATGGACAGGATCTCCAGACGCAGCCAGAATTGCATCTCTGCTTTTTGCAGATGATGTGGTTCTGCTAGCTTCATCACACCGTGACCTCCAGCATGCACTAGGGTGGTTTGCAGTCGAGGGTAAAGCGGCCAGGACAAGAGTCAGCACCTCCAAATCCAAAGAGTTACTGCCTCAAGCGAAGGAGTTTAAGTATCTTAGGGTCTTGGTCATGAGTGAGGGTAGAATGGAGCGTGAGATGGATTGGCAGTTTGTCGTGGCTTCTACAGTGATGCAGGCAGTGCACTGGTCCATCGTGGTGAGGAGGGAGCTGAGCCGGAAGGCAAAGCTTTTGATTTACCAGTCCATCTACGTCCTCATCCTCACCTAGTGGCTGAAATGAGTTTCCTCAAAAGGGTGGCTGGACTAAGCCTTAAAGATAGGGTGAGGAGCTTGGACATCCAGAGGGAGCTTGGAGCTCCTTCACATCAAAAGGGGTCAGTTGGTGTGGTTCAGGCATCTAATCAAGATGCCTTCTGTGCACCTCCCGCTGGAGGTGTTTCGGGCACACACCACTGGTAGGACACCCTGAGGTAGACACGGAACAAGCTTGAGGGATTACATATCTCATTTAGCCTGGGAACACCTTGGGGTTTTGTTATGAGTTAATAGATACTAAATACTTGATTGAGCTCCCTGTAGTATACGAGATACAGCTACTTTCATATCGAACTATGTTCAGTGTTTGGGTTCATGAGACTACTGTTTTTTTTGTTGTTTTTTTTTCTTTTTTAAATTGTATATGTGTATTCCCAACACATTATCACTCCGACCCTATCACATATAGACATTTGGTCATGGACTTTCCACATTGGCATACGATGTGCAAGGTACCCTGGGTGTGTTGGTTGTTGACGTTCTGGGATGCCATGTCAACTTCAGCCTGTGACATACATACACATATATGTGTGTGTGTATGCACGTGTGTGTGTGTGTGTTTTATTTTTTTGTTTTATTTACCGTTGTAACAGGAGGAGGGAGTTTACATCGTCCAAATGGCATCTTGGCCTCTGCCAATTTTGAGTTCAGGAGGAAGTGACGAAGGAAGTTGTGATAAGAAACGCAGCCATTATTGATGATGTCAGACTTCACAGCCAGATGCTCTAACTGTTCCTTAGTCACACTGATGTCGAGAGACTGGAGGATCTCTGCAACACACAGTAAGACATTAGGATATAGCAGGTTTACGGTGTGTCATGTACAATGCCAATGGTTTGCTGCTCACCTAGGAAGGAGGTGGTGCTGATGTGTCCCTCTAGCTGAGGATCTTCCTTGGTACACTTCCTCTGGATCTCCTTCCAGCAGTGTTGCACTGCCTGGTGCAGCCTCCTCTCCATGTTGCCCAGCGGGCTTCCTGTTCCCAGCCTCCCCACCGAGGCGGGACGCCTGGAGGAGCACTGGGGGGCAGACTGAGAGAGGAATAAGGGGAGGTGAGGAGAAGGGCTGCACATCTACACTAGAGAAAAGAGTGGTTTGCACCAAGCAGCTAATTCTAACAGTGTGCCTACATAAGAGGCATTGAAATAATACATGAAATAATTCCACTTTTGCCCATTACACCTTCCCACTGCACAAAAAACCCGAACACCTGCTGATCCCTGGCTTTTTCACTTCTGAGTCAAATGGCTCTGCAGTAATCATGGGTATTCACTGGTTGCAGCTCTGATTGGCTCCGATCAGCAGTGATTTCTAATTTTAGCCCCTTTACCAGCGAAATACAATGAAAATGAAATAACAAGACGTGCAAAACGAAATACCAACCTTCATGCCAAAGCAATGCTCAAACATTGAGCCAAATTTAGTCTGACACAAATATAAAGAAAGAAGTAACCACTGACACATTTCCACAGACCTCCATAATGCTTTCTACTGTTTACTTACCTGTTTTCTGGCCTGTCTGTGATGTCGCACATGACACACCAGTTAAAAAAAAACAGAAAGGAGTACTCGTGTACTGCAGAGCCGTGTGCATGACTTTAGTCTACTGGCAATGGGAAAGTGTCTAGTTTATACAACCATACAACAAAGTGTCTGAGTCTATTACCTATTTTTAGTGAGTATTTCCATGTCTAAACTAGAATAACCGCCTCACGACTGTATGCCTCCACGAACCAGTCAAGTTGCAGAAACATGGATGCTTCAAACACATCTTCCTCCTGGCAGCACACGAGATCTATACAATCATCACAGTTTCAGTACAGGTGGACGCCCAAAATTAGAGTCACGAATTCAGTATCTGACCAAATGTCTCCCCATCTGCTCAGGAGTTATGACGTGGAATAATGGCCAGAAGAGTGTTTTATGCAGAACATTACGATGTCACATTGAAGTTGACCTTTGGCCTTTTGTATATAAAATGTCACCACTTCATCATTTTATCCTGTTAGACATTTGTGTGAAATGTTGTCATAATTAGCAGATGAATTCTTGAGTTATGGCCAAAGACATGTTTGGTGTGGTCACATGACCTTGACCTTTGACCACCAAATTCTAAGCAGTTCATTCTTAAGTCCAAGTGAACGTTTGTGCCAAATTTGAAGAAATTCCCCCAGGGTGCTTTTAAGACATTGTGTTCACAAGAATGCAATGATTGAGGTCACAGTGACTTTTGACCTTTGACTGCCAAATTCTGATCAGATCGTTCTTGACTCAAAGTAGATGTATGTGTCAATTAAAAAAAAAATCTTCAAGGTGTTCTTGAGGTATCACATTCACAAAAATTAGACAGACAAGGTCACAGTGGCCTCATTCTTGAGTCCAAGTGGACAATTTTGCCAAATTTGAAGAAATTATGTTTAGGTGTTCTTGAAATTGTGTTAATGAGAATGGTATGTCGTATAGAAGGGGGAATACAGGTACAGAGGGATGGAGGGACGGACATATGGACAACCTGAAAATTTACCTCTGGCTATAGAAGTTGACGGCACAGAGCCATAAAAATAAAAGCATAAACTTACTAATTTTTGTGGAAAATGGGTATCAGTGTTTGGCTCAATATGTTATATCATTTATCTTGTCTAATGTCAGTGAAGTAACACAAAACTTGAGTTCTGGAGTCAAGTGCAGAGATGAAACTGGTTTCTACTGGTGTCTAATCAGAAAATGTGGCTAAAGTTGTGCCTCCAGCTTTGATCAGCCCAGAATTATAAATTGCTCCTTGAAGTCTTGCAGGACTAAACAGGCATCTGCTGTACAGTGAATTACTGATATTTAACCAAACACCCTCCCTTCATACACCTTATTGGACAAAAGGTGTCGACAAAAGATTCACATGTAGTTTTGTTTGTTCTGTCCACCCTGCTCAACTGTAATTGCTCTTTGCTTTTAATCTGCAGACTGATAAAACACAGCAGACATTCTGGAAATGTCAAATATCTCCAAAAGAAGTTTCTGAGGAAATATGAAAAGGCAACACAGTAACTGGATCTTTCCCTTTGTGTACATAAAGCAAATTTTCACCTCATGTTATTTGCAGGAATTTGACAGATGGAGTGTCTTTGCAGTCTGTGTTTATTCGCCCCAAACAGCAAACGTACTGACTGTACAGACGTTAGCTGTAGCTAGGTAGCAACATACACACAGGGTGTCTTTGTAATTGCTCTGACACATGCTGATTTTTTAATGCATTTTTACTGCAGCATTGTATCTATGATTTCATTCTGAGCATGCAGTGTGACATTTTGGCACAGGAAAACACGTTTTTTGCAAACATATTTTGTAGAATAATTTTATTTGAGTGAGCAAAATCTGTTCTCAGCTCAATACATTTATTTCTGTTTGCCATTATCCACACTGTAAGTGCACAATAATAACCTCTCTCATCCAGTTTGACTTTGATTTTCCGACTCTTATATTTTTTGCTTGGTGTGCTTCATTAGTTGGCTGAGATTATGGCACACTGTTAACAACCAAGCAAACCTGAATGCACAGAGCAGAGAGACTGTCATTAAGTGTCCAAGGGTCTGTAAGTGCACAGAGTGACTGAGTGAGTGAGGTTATCATTGTGCAGTCTTCTGGATATTAACACATACTTACACATGTGTTAAGCAGAGAAATTTGAGTTTTTGGTTTATCTTTTTTTTTGTTTGTTTGTTTTGGTGTGTGTATGTGTGGGTACTGACCACTTTGTGAGGTACACTTTGCCAGTACTAGGTTGGACCCCTTTTTGCCCTCAGAACTGCCTTAATTCTTTGTGGTATAGATTCAACAAGGTACTGGAAACAAACCCAGAGATTTCTGTACATATTGACATGATAGCATCACACAGTTGCTACAGATTTGTCAGCTTCACATCCATGATGTGAATTTCCCGTTCCACCACATCCCAAAGGTGCTCTATTGGATTGAGACCTGGTGACTGTGGAGGCCATTGGAGTGCAGCGAACTCATTGTCATGTTCAAGAAACCAGTTCGAGATGATTTGAGCTTTGTGACATGGTGCGTTATTCTGCTGGAAGTATCCATCAGAAGATGGTTACACTGTGGTCATAAAAGGATGGACACGGTCAGCAACAAAACTCAGGTAGGCTGTGGCGTTTAAACAATGCTCAACTTGGGTCCAAAGTGTGCCAAGAAAACATCCCCCACACCATTTCACCAAGACCCGGCTGAACCGTTGATACAAGGCAGGATGATCCACGCTTTCATGTTGTTTACGCCACATTCTGACCCTACCATCTGAATGTTGCAGCAGAAATTGAGACTCATTATACCAGGCAACGTTTTTCCAATCTTCTATTGTCCAATTTTGGTGAACTTGTGTAAATTGTAGCCTCGGTTTCCTGATCTTAGCTGACAGGAGTGGCACACATTGTGGTCTTCTGCTGCTGTAGCCCATCTGCTTCAAGGTTCAACGTGTTGTTTGTTCAGAGATGGTCTTCTGCATACCTTTGTTGTAACGAGTGGTCATTTGAGTTACTGTTGCCTTTCTATCATCTTGAACCAGTCTGGCCATTCGCCTCTGACCTCTGGCATCAATGAGGGATTTTCACCTAGACAACTGCTACTCACTGGATACTTTCTTTTTTCAGACCATCCTCTAGAAGCCTTGGTAGCCCTGTATTAAAACAATCAACTCCTCCATATCTATCACAGACTAATATTTACGGAAAAAAGGGACAATATTTGCCAATATCTACCAATTGTTCCTTGTCACATGATGCGGTGCCAGTCTCTGCATTCCAAAAGTTGAACTTTTTTTATCTCAGGGCACAGCCATCGACCCCGGAAAAATAGGCTCTTGGAAACACTTGCATGCCGCAACGACATCGCTCTTGATTTTGAGCGTGCCCTCTGCATGTCTGCATTGCATGTCCACATTGACAACATTGGATTTGAGGGCCCAGAAAAAAACAGCGTGTGTTCGGGCGCTTATGCAGCTCCACTCAGGCTGACATAATTCATAACAGAGCTTAAATAGTAGGTAAGGTTTTGAAAGATGACAAATGGCTACCCTGTTGTGTACTGTACCTTAGTGCGTTGCAGAACAGCAGCTGCAGTCTCTGGGAAACATTCAGTTGCTGAGGGAGTGCTTCGAGGCTCAGCAGACGGTGATGGGACACCGTTGGAAGGTCCTTTTGCTTCTATCCTGTCCAGCACACCAAAACGCTTCAGAAACTCTTTGTACTGCAGCTTCTCCTGCTCATTCACAGGCATCTGACTCCACACACACTCAATCTGAGAAGTAAAAGGAAACACACACACATAATAATCCTGTGCACTGGGGGGACTAGCACCCCAAAGGGAGTCCCACACATCACGTAAATTGGCTTTACAGATGACTAACTCTCTCACGCAGTCAATAATTATCAGCAAAGATGAATTAAATTTTGATTAGAATAATTAAAGAAAACATATCAGACTAAAAAGAATGAAACTGGCAAATGCTCCGATATTCAGACTCATCTCCTCATTTGTAACCGTGGACTGAAGCCAGCGTGAGTTGTTTCAGCTTGAAAGCACTGGGAGAGTTGTTGGAAATGTGCTTGTTGTCTTGAATGTCTCCTCTTTGAATTCTCTGAGTTGTAAGGCAGAGGAATACACGCAGTAGTAAACAGTTTTTCTGGCTTTACCTGATCATTTGTGAGTCTCAAGCAGCGGCAATCACAAAGCTGTCTGAACTGCTCTTTGGAGATTGTCGTGCTGATGGGAAGGTCCGGGTCCATTTGCTCTTTGGTGATGTCATACAAGTGACCTGAGACCACTTCCTGGATCTGCTGCACGTGTTCTGTGATTTCAGAGGTCTTGGCCCAGGTAAAGGATCTGGTTTTACTCAGGCACCTCTCCAGCATCTACAGCAGTATGAACAGCAGCAGACAACAATCACAAATATGCTCTATATGAGGCATACGGGTATAGACAACATACAACCAAAAGGATAATTCAACTTTTGGGACAATAGAGTGCTCCATAGATGATGTTTTTTTGTAGGCCAATGCTTAAGTAAGCATCGCACTGGTTCCCTAGTCAAAAAGTCCATGGGATTTTCCATTCTTGGATTACTGCAGAAAATAAGCTCTGTGGCAAACAAACGTTTATGATACTTACACGTTTTGTTCGGCGAGATAATCTTCACAAATAAATACCACTTTATTGATTACTGAAGCCTAAATGCAATTGCCAGAGGTAAAAAGCTAACATTAGGCTGTAAACAAACTACATTACAGTTGTATGAACTAATGTCAACACCATAACAAGTCTGTTAAACCATGTTTGGCGTGGCTTGGCGTGATGCATTTTGTAGTCTAATTTAGTTACTTGCTAGCAACCACCTATTTAAGACACATGAAAGGTTCAAAACTCACAAGTGGGATATTTACTGATGTATTTTTTGTCAGAAAACAAAACGTGAAAGTCTCAAGCTTGTCTTAACCATTTACCTTATTTCAGGCATCAAACTAAAAACCTATCCAGAAAACCTATTGACATTGACATGAGGAAACCAGGAGTGGTAAAATGCTAACTCAAACCCATTTTTTTTGGACTCATTCCTGTTGACTCTGAAGACTAAACTGAGCCCTGTCCCCAGGGGGTGGGCAAATCTGACCCCGCCTACAGACCCAGAGGGGCCCATGCAAAAGCATATGGGATCAAGCACAACAATGTATTTACTGACTTCTACTTAAAGCCTGGGAACAGAGAGAACATGAAACTTAGTATGTTTACACGCACAGTTAAGTCCAGCTACGGTTGTAGCTTGACTAGACTATTTAATTGGACTACTGTCCTTGCCCCAGTGTACAAGCACGGGAGGGGAACTGATTTCTTGACCAAAGTATGTCCGACTACAATAGATGGCGATGTGCCCCCTTTCAGCTTTTAGTATTGGACATTTTTCCAGTTGACCTATTACATCACAGGACAAAAAACTGACAAACTAGTCAGCTACGGTTAGCTAGTGGCGATCTAGTACCACGGTGGACCATCAGTGTTTGATTTGACTATTTTCTAAGCATTAATTGGAGAGCATTTGCTCTCCCTATTCTATTTTAAAGGTAAGTGTGTAAAATGTAGGAGGAATTGGTGGCATCTAGCAGTACATGCAGATTGCAACCAGCTAAAATTTCTCCCGGTTAGAATTTCGTCAGTGTTCACTGAACTCATAAGTAGGTTTTTACTAGGAGCCAAATTATCTGCCAGGACAGACAGTAATAGCCACGTCACTACTTTAGCCAGCTCTTATCGTATTGCCTTTTCATCAATGATGCAGAGGAACATCTGCACCTCGTTTATTGTCCATGGAATATGGTGGCATGCCGACATTTTGAACAGGCTGAAGTGTTTAGAATCTCAGTCCCAATTGATAGGATATTGAAAATAGCTTGTGTGCTTTGAGTCTTAGTTGAGCAAGAGTGACGATTGTTTGTTGACCAATTAACGGACTGCAGTGTTTCTAACTCCACCATTTAGTATTGGATCAGTGTGCTAGGCACCTCAGCAGACGGGTAATAAAAAAAAGGGGACAGAATGGAGTGATTCTGTTGGTACAAACCACATCCCTTGACAAAGGAAATGTTATAGTAAGCAACTCAGTGTGTAACAAACTGAAGTGAACCAGACTGCTTGGTGAGAACGAGGCAATATTGAGTATATGTAGGTAAAACAGAGCAAGTCCTGGATGGATCTATAACACTGGATTTAGAAATGGTTGTTAGACACTACATCTCTGGCACTAGAATGGCCTAGACCTAGAGCCTATTTGAAATTGCCTGTGTTGGTATTAGAGCTAAGGGTGAGTGGTAGTGCTGCTGCTGAAGTGGATGTGGATAACAGGCTCAATTTGGAAAATGTTTGTCCACAATTCCTAATGGCTGGCTTGAACACACTCATTTGCTTATTTTCTGGTAGTTAGATGAAATGTTGGATCTAATCTCATATCTGTGTGTTAAGTACAAAGCTGGAGACATGATGTGGTTAGCCTAGCTTAGCATAACAAGTCTACAACCATAGTAGTGGCTTTGTAGGACTCTACTTGGGCACAGCAGTTCTTTAAGCAAATTGTTTTCCCATGTTCAACATATTAGGATCTTTGGAAAGAAGCCAAGAAGCATATTTCCCAAAATGTTGAACCAACTCTCTCTGGCTCTGTCTCTCCCTCTGTCTCTCTCTGTCTCAACTTCTCTCTTTCTCTGTCTCTCTTTATGTACCATGGTGTCATATGGATTACGGTTAATTTATTATGTTGATCTGTTCTGTACAACA
>JAPZEB010000015.1:1949201-1966023 GCA_029783705.1 Chaetodon striatus | reverse complement strand
GAAAATATCTAAACTGTGAAACGGATTTGTCATTATGTAACCGTCTGTCTCCCCTCACAGGACTTCATCTGTGAGCACTACGGAGAGGACAGCTCTCTCTACAGCAAGGAGATCAAAGAGCTTATGGAGCTCAGACAGGTTAATAAATGCACTCATACAGCTCCATACAAAAGAAATCTGGATCTAGTTGGACCTCCTGCCGGAGATAATACAACTGGAAAAAGAATAAATGTTCTGAAATATGTCATAACATTGCAGTCACCTTGAAGTACCGTCTGACATTTGATGTATATTTATGTGTGTTGTTATTTGGGTCAGGCCATGCGTACACCCAGTCGTAACCAGGCTGGGCTGGAGCTACTGATGGAGTACTACAACCAACTGTACTACCTAGACCAGCGCTTCTTCCCTCTACACAGGAATCTAGGCGTGCACTTCCATTGGTACGACAAGAACGTTTATACATTCATTCATTCTTTGTAACACTCAGGGTCGTGGGGGAAATGGAGCCTATCCCAGCTTTCATTGGGTGAGAAACAGGGTACACCCTGGACAGGTCACCAGACTACGACAAGGCTAGGACATGAGCACTATGTTAGAAATGTAAAAGCCAGAAGGTTGTATGTATGGGGGCTGTCGCAGCTCCAAAAAGATCTACTTGTGGCGGCAAATGCTGTTATTGTGGCAGTGCACCACAAATAAATAATGTGCAAGAAACCTTGCAATTTTTAGGGCAGTCTATATACTACAAGTTTTTTTGTTATTTTTAGGGAATGCTGTATTGTCTTTTTAGATGACATTTTTGTCACATGGTATAGCCCATTTAATTTGACTCCTGTCCATCTAGCCACACAAATCCACTATTTACACTGAATTTTATTCACTGTAAACTTGTCTTGCTGATTATTTATTAATTGTTATGTTATACAAGCAGCCGAAATGAGTTTCCTCCGTGGGGTGGCTGGGCTCAGCCTTAAAGATAGGGTAAGGAGGTCGGACATCCGGAGGGAACTCGGAGTACAGCCGCTGCTCCTTCGCGTCGAAAGGGGTCAGTTGAGGTGGTTCGGGCATCTGATCAGGATGCCTCCTGGGCGCCTCCCACGGGAGGTGTTCTAGGCACGTCCCACTGGTAGGAGGCCCCAGGGCAGACCCAGAACACGCTGGAGGGATTACATATCTCACCTGGCCTGGGAACGCCTAGGGGTCCCCCAGGAGGAGCTGGAAAGTGTTGCTGGGGAGAGGGATGTCTGGGGTGCTTTGCTCAGCCTGCTGCCCCCGCAACCCGGCCCCGGATAAGCGGACGAAAATGGATGGATGGATGGATCGATAGATGGATGGATGGATGGATGGATGGTTATCTGTTTTGGTTAGGCTGTTCTCATGCACTGTGTCAAAGTAATGCACAACAATTCCTATACAACACACTTAATCATGAGCCAGTTATTCCTGCATAACCCACATAATCAGGTAGGCTGCGATCAAATGACCAATGTGATGATGAGAGTAAAGACAGAAGTAGTATATGTCAGATATCATATGAGCCATTGTATGTGCAGTTTCCTAAGATATATGAACTGTTGTTGTATGAAGATACATCGTTGTTGGTGCTTTGCTGCTACTACCTGATCCACTGATCAGTGGATTAGAATGTGTATTGTTTCACCTGCATGATCATGTGCGTACATTAACATCTGTGTGATCTGTTTGATGTATAAGCACAGCACAGGAAACAAGTGAGGACCCACTCAATTCAACTTAATACAAGTCAATTTAAATTTATGTTTAAAGCCCCATATTACAAATCACAATTAGCCTCAGAGTGCTTTACAGCATACTGTCCTTGGAACCTTACAGTGGATAAGGAAAGACTCCCTCAAAAAAACCTCTAACAACAACAACAAGAATTCACTGGTCAAAACGTTTCTCTGTCGCAACACAAGTGGAGCTTTTTCACAGTCACTTTCGGATGTGCTGAGTCAAGCCATGCCATTATCAGTTGAGACGCACCATGCCATGCTGAGCTGCGCCAGAAATGGACCTTCTCCAGGGTAGGTCAAAAAGCTGGGCTGCCCGCCCTCAAGCAGGTAGCGGTGATGTCTCATTGACCGCAACCAACCCCCAACAACCCCCCTTTTGAAACAAGCCTGTGAATTGCGCGACTACTCACCTCTGTCTGCAGGAAACCGGAGAGAAAGCAATTTTTAAAAGTCTCTATGTGTTTAGCTCATTGTAGTTTTTTAGCTTCTAACTGAATCTCTGTGGTTTGGAGTTAAGCTTCTCTCCTGTGTCCTGTTTTTACTTTAGATATCTGCTTTATTTTACTGTTTTATGTTCACAATCAGCCATATTAGAAGTTGTGTGGAGTTGCTGCTCAAAAACTCAACATTTCCTTATTTTGCTGCTTCACAGTAGAAGTTTTTATTTAACAAATAACGGGGGACTTTTATTGTGAAGAAACTATACCAGGTGAAATGCGTTTATCACTAAATTAGTGGAACTTTGTTAGTGGCTTTTCTTCAATAAAGACAAGTCTAATAATACTGCATAAACGTCATCACTCAAGACAAGCCATCATCAGCTAAAGACAGACCTTCAAGCAGGTAGCCCTGTTGTAATGGAGATACAAATCCCTGCCGTGCAGGGCTGATGGCCCAAACCAACCCAAACCAAGCCAAGCCAGCCCTTGACTGCCAAAAAGGGGTATAGTAAACAAGAATGCCACAGGATACCTTCAATACAATCAATTATTTTGCCAAACTTTGGTGCTGAGTATTTTCTTAATCTGCAGCTTTATGCTACAGAACTCCTGACCACCACTGAAGCACAAATTCCAGGTTGCAATTTTTATTAATGAACAAGTTGAACAGAGGGTACACACCTTATCTTTGAGATGCTTCTGTATCTCTGACAGGGACATGGAAGTGTTCTGTGGACCACGCCTGAGACAAACAGACAGGGTTAATACATGTTCAGCATCTGCCACCAAACGCCTAAAGATGCAAATGCAGTGTGGTGTGTCTTTGTGTAGAAAGTGTGTGCTATGGTGCTGGGGGAGTGTGTGTACCTCACACTGCTGAGGCTGCTGCAGGTTCTGTGGACTGTGGGAGCTCGGCTGAACCTCTTCAGGAACTGCATGTAGTCCACTGTTTCACCGCTCCGCTCACACACCTGCAGCAACCACACACAAAGTAAACAAATGGTGCCACACACACAAAACAACATGGCTGTGATGATGATGATCATGATGATGATGATGATGATGAAAAGCATGAGGAGGATGAAGATGATGGTGTGGGGGAGACATTATTCCACATCCAACATACTCCTGCACTCAAGCCCACTCCAAACTTTTCAAACATTCCAGCACCAGTGTCTGTGATAATGGCACATGTAATGGCGTCTCCGTTGAGACGGGAAGAGTAGCGTGGTGATGGCGTCAGGTGGGTTGAGCAGTAATTTTCAGGACAAGGCTGTTTGGGGAATACACTAGGTGCCGTTCTCTGGAACGGGGCACACCTGGGAAATGCAGCCGTGTGCTTTTGTTCTGACCTTGTGCTGTTTCTCTCTCTATCTCACACACACACACACACACACGGACGCATACACTTCACAGAAAACTGCTAAAGAGTTGGCACATACCCAAACACACAAAATCAGAGAACTAGTTTTCCACAAATACACACATCCATTCAATCAAGCAGACAAATACTTGGCACACACACGTATACCTATTTTGGTGGCTCATAATCAAAGTACAGTCCCTGTTGCCCTGCCCTACATCCTTGCATGGTGTAATCCAGTGCAGCGGTCCCCAGCGGAGCTCCTGGCATTGAGTCTTATTATAGACACCACACCGTCCAATTATCACTGCTATCAGCAGCCACGGAGCGTAACATGCAGCCCCCACTTCAGGGAGGACGGGGGGCTCTCCATGCTCTATATACCTGTGACAGTACTGTAGTTCAGTCTGAGGCTGAAGGTGAGACAAAGGTCAGTGGCTGATGGTATGGAGGGCAGCAGCCATACGATTTGTCTATAAATCTGGACAAAATCATCTGTAAATATAAATTTAGTATAAAATAAACATTTTTAGTCAAAAAAAAAACTATAGCTGGTACTCTTCAGTGCATGCTCTGCTACTGGTGTATATGAGTGTGTTTCTGGGTTGTACTGCCTGGGAAAACAAATCTCCTTGTGAGACCCTACATCTAAATCTGTATAAGAAATATTAACTGTGCAAAAGCAAACTATCGTGTAAACATCTGTGTTTTACAAATAAAGTTGTTGCGGTGCAATACTATGGAATTTCATCGGAGTCTAGGTATATATGACGAGTGTGCCAAATGCTTATTTTAACTTTTGAAAAAAGTAAATAATTTGCTTTTTCAGTAAATTAAGTAAAAACCAATATAGAGAGGTGAAGTCCCTCCCCAAAGCTCAAAAAGCATCTCCAGACTGTCGAGCGTTTCCAGTGGGAGAGAGGGAATTGTGGGTGTAGCCCGCTCTGGAGCCACGTCAAACCTACCAATAGAAACTCCTCTCTCATCCATCAGCGAAGGCCCAGCCCATTAAGTGCAGTTGAACTTGCAAGCAAAACTTTAACACGCAAGCAAAACTTTTGAACCCGCAAGCAAAACCTTTTAACTTGCAAGCAGAGGACTGATTTGCAAGCAAAATGATCATACGTTTCTACTAACAAAAACTTCATTTTTGATTGCAAGTTCAAGAAATGTGCTCTAAAAACAGTTTTATTTGATTGAAACAAAAAGACACAAAAATACCTCCATACAAAAGTGCCAAACTCAAAGCTTCAAACAACAGTCCATAAACCAATGGGTGATGTCACAGTGGCTGAGAGCATTATTTTATACAGTCTATTGTGAGTACATCTTGGTATGAAAGATACAGGCATGATAGCTTCAGTGAAAGAAAAAGTTGGGAAATTATAACTTGCAGGACTTGTGTAGTCTTTCTGATCATGCATTTTCACAGTCTTTAGGACAAACTGCAACTTTCTTGATTTGCAAAATTACAAATCAACATCATATGTGTAATTTATGGCCCAATTCAAACAAGATGAAATAATTATTCCTCTCTTGATGTTAAGTATACCATATATTTTAGGTCCCATGGTGCTCCACCGGAAGGGGAGGTACTTTGCTTCTCTATACCAGAGTCAGTGTATTACATATAATAGATGCCAGTCAGCACGCCCCCAGTTTAGAGAAGTGGGCTGGAATTCGACACAGAAGTTAAGCAATGAACTGCTGTGGAGGTGTCAGCAACAAAACCTGTCATTATTTTATTTTATTTCATTTCATTTCATTGTAATGTATAGGGACTTTGCAATTTAACATAGTTCCAATATGGAGTATGACACTAATGTGTATGCAGACACTTAAAAGTTATTGCTAATTTTCAACTCTTGTCCTTAGTTAGGCTTTTACATGCAGGCCTACAACGCTATTAAAAATGTACAATTTTAAACATCATAAAACCACAATACACAATAAACAAGGAAGGCTTAATAAAATCCACAATCCACATACTACAATACATATACCATCGTACATATTCCACAATACCTACGTCACAAAATGTTCCACAATACATATACTAACTATACATATACGACAAGTATACATTCTGACAGGGAAGCCCTTTACAGCTTTATTTCCCCATGTTCGCACTCTTCAAAGCCACCAGACTCCATTGACAAAAACAGTAATTTTACCTCGCTGGACACATGAGCTGCTGGTCTACCACTACTTCGATCATTCAGTTAGTTTGCATTATTGACTTTGGCGAATCTAAACAAACCCTTTCAAACACTAAAGTCACAAAACAACACAAACATAAAACTGATTAAGGCAGTGGTAGACCAGTTGCTGTTTTTAGCAATATTAAAACACTGTTTTTCTCAGTGGAGTCTGGCTTTGAAGAGAGCGATTGAATGGCTTCATTTTCCACTTGGAAATCATTGTTTGACAATAAGGGAAAGCAGTTAAAATACTCTAAATATAGCATACACTTTAACTGATATTGATTTCTTTAGCTAAGACATTTTTAGGTGTCTAAAATACATTTTGTTGCTGACCCCTTCACAGCAGTACATTGCTAAGCTTCCACGTCAGACTCCTAACTGCTTCTCCAAACTGGGGGTGTGCCACCTGACATCTACTATATGTAATAAGTACTGTATGTATTGACTAAGTATGTACCCCTTACAACCCCTTCTTCAACAAATCTGAACAGTCTCTTTAAGGGATTTTAAAAATAGCTATTTTCTGACTTTAGCTCAAACTGCAGAATCATTTTAAGATTTGTCCAGATCTCAGATGTGTCAAAATCAGTCACAGTGGCCAGATGTGACTTCAAATTAGGCTTTAAACTGCAGTGTGCTTCTAAAGTGGTAGGTAGGATGCTGCAACATTTAAGAGGAATCAAAGTCTGTTCTAATCACACTGAATAAACACAGAAAGAAAGACATTTAGCAGAGGAGGAGACAGAGCTTTAGCTCTCATGATGCAGTGGATTTTCTCTGACTTGTTATCTGCATGAGTCTGGCTTTATGTCAGCAGCTTCTTCTTCATCGTCATATTTTTATTTTTGTGATCAACCCTCCCTGCTCCCCTTTAAGCTCCAATTATTCAAGCGACTTTACAGACCCAGCTAGTGCCAATCTAATAGCTGATCAATATTTAACGGAAAAATATCTTGATGAATGAGACCAGATAGATAAATAAAGAACAGAGGGGGGGGGGGGCTTGTGGCATCTCGCTCTCCCAAGCACATAACAACGTCCCCATCGAAATGTCACCAGAACAACAGCTGCTACTCCACTGATAGTTCTTTAAAGTAAACTTGCGACAACTCTCCACACAGTCTCACCCACACAGTGTCTTTAATGAATAAGAGTGAGTGGGAGGGGGTGGGCGATGGATGTAGGGAGGTGGATGGGGGGGGTTCGGTGGGGGGGTTCGGTGGTGGGGACACAAAGTGCTGATATTATGGGAGGAAATCTGTGTGGGAAAGACAGGCAGTCAAACTGTCAGGCGTGAGCGCTGAGACGGAACAAAGAGGAACAGTGGAGACGATTACAGTGGCGTAGCAGAGTGACAGTGGCATCGTGCACACAGATGAAGATAAAGGGAGAGGGGGGAATGACGCCACCATGCACGGACCCCAAACACACCACACACATGTGCACGTCAGACTGATCAATGCCAGAGAGGAGAAGTATCCTGATACAAGGCCTCAACACTCTCATTAGACCTAATGGATGCAGAGTTCCACCTCTTACATCACCCAGCTTTCATATTCCTTCATTTTGGTAAACATATGCAGGCTGCAGAGGGATGTATGGAATAAAACATAGTACAAAATAAGTAAATGGGCTGGATCAAAACTGATGCCAGCCAACGCAACAGAGGTGCAAACAAATAACGTCTGCTTTAACAGCTGCCAGATTCACTTCTCCTCTGACCAGTCTCCACGGCCACGGAGCATCATTTGTCAATGTCAGCTGCCTGAAAGACATTAAAATGCTGTAAATCCTTTACTGCCATCTTCTGGACGATTCCTCACATGACAACACAGAATTTACAGGGAAACAAATCTAATACAAGCTTCAGGGCCAGCGTTTTTGAGCAACCTTTTCACATCCTAAACAGGAGTGTTGCTCACATAGCATCAGCTCAAACTGGAAGGGTTTTACAGTAAATACATTGGAATTTAGGAGTGAGGTCGGAGCAGAGAGGCAGACACTCTTCCAGATGATTCCAAACATCAGGATGTGAGCTAGACCATTGGAAGGCTGTTAAACCACTCTGTCAAGCAGTGGAGGAACAAATGGCTTGAAAATATTTACTTCAATGCAAAAGTATTTTAATTTCTTAAAAGTCCAGTGTGTAGGATTTAGAGGGGATCTATGGGCATGAATGGACATCATATAATAAGTATGTTTTCTTTAGTGAATAATAGTATACTGTTTTTGTTATCTTAGGATGAGCCATTTATATCTATATAGGGATTGGGTCCTTGTCTATGGAGATCGCCATGTTGCACAACCATGTTTCTACAGTAGCCCAGAATGGAGTAACCAAACACTGAGACAAGGACATTCTCATTTTTATGTTTGCCACTGTAGTTATCAGCCCCTTCGCGATATGCTGAACTGGCCAGAAAAATACTGAACTGTAAAGTGAAACTGCTTTATTCAGTCTTTTTACTGTTTTAAATCACCTGGTCTGTTTGTTTTGGAGAGTATAGACCTCTGGATAATTTGGCTCCTGGTAAAAACTTCCTGACCAATCAACACTGAAGGAATCCTTACCGGGAGTTAAGGTTGGGCAATATAAAAATAATATGTACATTATATCAGTATATATTCAAGCAAGATATAGATTTAGACAATACCATTATTTCAATATAGGGTCAGGTTGTGTTGCATAATGCCATTCTTCCCAAAAGCTACGCCAGTGTGCATCTCTCCTCTCTCACACTCACAAGTTCTCCAGCAACACTAAGAGGGACACAGAGCTGCTACTCCGTTAAATCTGTCTGTTAATTAGTCCACACTGTGACATCTGTTTAAATGTTGCACGTGCTATACTAAATCAGTCTGTGAGATGAATGAAATGACCGCAGTAGCACATGTGCAGTACAGCGCTGTGCTTGATTGTGTCAGGTGAGTGTTTTTTTGCTCGTTGTGTATGAGGTGGCATTGTGACAGCGCCTGGATGCAGGCAATAGATGTGTTTTAAAAAATGACAACACAGATGTTTCATATACAAGATGTATGTAACGCAGACAAAGTGTCTTTCGCTCCTTCCCTCCCTCTGCCTCTCTGTTGATGCTGTGTGCATAAATAAGATTATTGGCCTAAAGAGATAAAAATATTTCAATCATTTTCCAGCACTAGATTCATTGGCTTTGACTTGCAACTGAACATATTGCCCATTTGGCAGAAAATACCAAAATATATATCTTGTATTGCCATTCAGCCCAAAAATACTAAGATATGAATTTCACTCCGAATCACCCAGCCCCAGTGGTTACAGAAAATGAGCACTATAATAATACAAGGCTGCCAGCACCTACTCTTATAGAAGAGCAACAGCCAATAGGGGAAGCATCAACACTCACTCACTCCGACCAATGGTATTTACATCATTACTCAGTCACTCAGAATTTTATGTTTATAGCATTGGCCTTTCCTCTGAGGTCCAGCCAAAAATGTCCCAAGGTAGGTTTAATAAAATCTATCTTCCCACATTTTTTGAAGGTATCATAGTCAGATAAGCTTTTGTTAGTTACAGATAACTGCTGTGTAACACAGGTATCCAAATGTGTTTTATAAGCAACTGCCACTATCAGTATTTACAGTAAGTACCTCACTGACACAAAGGAGTGAACCTAACTTGTAGAGCAGCCACTTTGCTGAGGTGCTGTTGGGAGACTCTGACCTCTGACCTAAATGTGGACAGAAAGGGAAAGGTAATGTCCCTCTCACCTCATTGAGGACAATGTCGACCTGGTTCTGGCTGACAGACAGCAGGCGCCTCAGGACTTGTCTGAACTCTTCTCTGCTCACCCGCCCTGTACCATCGGGGTCTCCTGCCATGAAGGCCGTCTTGATGTTGGCCAGTCTGCCATGGATCAGAGGCCCCAGCTGCTCCAGGATGAGCTGCCGCCCTGGATGGGGGTTGATAATATATTTAATATCACTTTGAAGGTATTTTAGGGAAATAAAGATAGAGGGACAAGTTCATAAAAGGATTGTGTGGCTTTTGTGGCTGATAAACCTGCACAATTTAGACTATTTAATTAAAAAGAAACAATGTATTTTTAAAAGCACCAGCAAAGGGTTAAATGCACATCCAACTGCACTGCCAAGCAAATAGCGTCTCGGTGCTCTAGTCCTATTTATTCATATTTAAATTAGGTAATATACACACATTTGGTGCAAAATTGGCCCCTTTCTACACATATGAGACACACTGCAAAACAGTCCAATTCACAAAGATAGGCCACACAAAGAAATGATTAGTGTCTTCAGAGAGTTAAAAGCCTAGTCCCATTTAAAAGTCCCATTTACTAGTTGGGTGTGGCTACAAGTGTTGACAAATAGTTTAAACAAAAGTTCTTTGAATGTGTAAAACCAAAGTGTTGGAACATTAGTTAGCTGTTTGGTTTGTGCATACAAATATAAATGTTAAAACTTTTGTCAGTATGGAGATACTACATATGGTTAACTTGGTTTGATCCTTCATAAGTCAATTGTTCAGTTCATTTTACTGAAACCATGAACACCAAAGAATAATGTGCTCAGATTTACCAGCCTGGTTAACAAGAGAGACAAAAAAAAAAGGTAGTGACTCCCTACTTCAGGACCAGTCATAAAGTCAAATTATGTGTGCATTCTTTGATTACTCTTTAAGTGATTAATATTCCTTTAGTCTATGCGAGTCAGATCAAAAGAATCATTGGGTTTATCATAAAGATTAATCTAAGTTGTGAGTATTGTTTTAACAGGATTGTGTTGGTATGTGGGGTGCCGTAATCCTCCATCGTGTCTCTCAGAACTAGATCAAATGAATGATTCAGAATTGATATATTATCTGAAGCCTAATTTTTCAACAAGTAATATTCATACTGGTTTAAATTAACAAATTGATTCCCAATCTTTGCCGAGCAGCAGTTTTGTGCCCCAAGCCTGTCCCGAATATAGGCACGTTAAGTTCAGTGATTTCAGCAAATAATAGCCCAAGCTATTAATTGACATTTTATGGTTTGAATGAATATATATATTCTATTCATTTTACAAAATATTCACACAGTGAGGGGTTTTTTTTTATAAATGATCATCACTAATGCTGTAATAGAACAGTTAGAACTGTCTGGTAAGTTCAGAAAATGACATCACTTTACTGTAATTCAGCCTTTAAAACCAGGAAAAGACAACACTTACAATATGATATCCAGAATGTAAAACCATATGTAGTCTCATTTCAGCGAAATGTACAAATGTGGGTGTATTGCTTTTCGAAGGAAAACATACAAAAAAAATTTTGAGATCAGCCTGTATTATTAGATATATTATAATTGCTTATACATTTTGCAAAAAAAGAAAAAAAAGATTTTTTTTTTTTGGTAAATTATATGTAATTTTCTTTTGAGCACTCTTTATAATGAATCCATAGGTTCAGGATTCAGCGTTAATATTTTTTATTGGGCAAGCTGTACGAAAACCTACTCGCCTAAAGTCCAAATTTTTCCTTGCCCTCGTACAAATTATCAGTGGTTACCATATATCCAAGTTATTTGTCATGAAAAATGACCATGTTTTATCCGCCTCACTCTCAAACTTATGGCAAACTGTGCAAAACATTGTTGCAGTTTTACCCAAACCCTCCAACCCACCCAACTAAATTGCTTGCTTGTGCTTTAGCTCATAAACTTTATCTTTACCTGTCGCCTTTTTCTCATAAGTGCCCAATCAGTATTGCACATGTGCAAATCTCAACAGGTGACCTTTTTCATAGCTAATTCCATCATCAGCTCCGGAAAAAAGTTATGCCTGTAATTCTTTTTTTTTTTTTTTTTTTACCACTTGCCCAATCAGACAATTGAGTTGCTAGATTTACTAACCTGACGTGGTATTTTACTTGCCCTAGGCAATCATGCAATCCTTTCTGTTGAACCCTAAAATGGCAAGGTGTTTAAATTGTTTGTTTTTATAAATAGATGCTAACTGATATATAAAGCATTAGCCAGTGATCTATTAACTGTAAATAAAGCCATCAGTCTTATTTATTAGACAGTGGCACCAAAATTTTCAGCTGGTTTACACACCACAAGCCGCCAGGCTAAATTATTTTGCAGAAGACCTAACAAATAAAAAAAAAAAAAGTCTGATTCCATGAAGTTGTATATATAAACCATTAATAATTAGGAAATAATATTTAGAAAATGTATTAAAGCTCTAAGTATGAAATAGTCAAATACAGCAGAGGGGACTGAAGACAGAAAAAGCACTCACCTCTGTCTGTGTGGATCCATGTCTGCCTGGATCCCTCACCTGTCTGTCTTCTTGTGGAAGAGAGTATGGTAGAGCCTGGAGCAGTGTGAGGCCGCAGGCCGTTGAGCAGTTGCCCCAGTCCAGGGTGAAGAGGTAGCAGCTTGGCCATACTGGGTGAAACTGGTGTGTGTAGGGAGAGAGGCAGGGGGTGGACAGGAGAGTGATAAACGACACTGGGTGGTGACTGTGGTTGCTAGTTAACATGTGAACATGATCTCTCTCTCTCTCTCTCTCTCTCTTTCTGTGTGTGTGTGTGTGTGTGTGTGTGTGTGTGTGTGTGTCAGCAGTATCCACAGTTGACACTTTTGAGCGCACCATACTGTATTCACCCATTCAGTCTGGTTCTGTTGCCTCCACTATTGTCAAACCAAGTTATCTGTCACCACGGATGAAATCAACAAACAAACAAACAATATAAACAATATTTATTGTACAGTGACAAGATAGATAATAAATGAGAGGTCACAACTCAACAATCAGTGGTGGAAAGTAACTGAATTGAATACATTTACTGAAGCTCTATACTTAAGTAGCATACAGGTTGAAAAGTTTTCATTTGCAATGACGCTCTGTCTGGTGATTTTTCCAATTCCCTCCAATAATCTTGAACATGTCCACTTCAGCAAAAAACAGAATTACTTGCTTTAGACACTTGTGGCAAAAAAAAGCTTCATCATCTGATAACATGGCAAAGTGAGTATGGATGGAAAATTTAGAAACACTGTGTTCCTCCCAAACATTTACATTTTGCAGAGGATAGTTTTGTTCTATCAACCTCCGGCCTGTGGTCCAGGCACACTTTCACTTCACCACTTTGCTCAATGCTTCAGGTTCAAGGGCTTGGAAATCGGTGGTGTAAGTTGGTGGGAATCTTTGGGAACTTGGGGGAACCAAGGTTACAGCAGCTTGCAGGTCTCAAAGTAAAAGATTTGGTGGATCTTGCATTGAACCTCTTTCTGGTGATTTTCTCAATTCCCTCCAATAATTTTGAACATGTCTTCTTTAGCAAAAACCAGAGAGGCTCACTTTATGGTCATTTTGTGTCTCTCTGTGGTTGTTTTGCCCATTATTTTGTCATCGTAAGTCTCTTTGCATGTCTCCTCAGCTGTTTTGCATCTCTTTGTAGTCATTTTGTGTCTCTTTCTGGTTTTTTATGTCTCTCTGTAGTCATTTCTTTGTCGTCATTTTGTGTACATCTGTAATTGCTTTGCATCTCTCTGTTGTCATTTTGTGTCTCTGGTTGTTTTGCACATTTTGTAGTTATGTTGCATCTCTTTGTAGCTGTTTTGTGTCTCTGTGTAGTTGTTTTGTATCTCTTTGTAGTTGTTTTGAGTCTCTTGCTGGTCTTTCTGTGTCTCTTTGTAGTCATTTGGGTGGGTTTGTACTGATTTTTATGTCTGTAGTTGTGACCCTTTTTGTTGTCATGTTGCATCTATTTGTAGCTGTTTTGTGTCTCTTTGTAGTCATCTTGTGTTTCTCAGTTGTTGCTTTGCGTCTCTCATTTTGTGTCTCATTGTGGTTGGTTTGCCCGTTTGTAGTTGTCATGAGTCTCTTTGTGTCTCTTTGAAGCTGTTTTATGTCTCTTTTTGCTCTTTTGTGTCTCTTTGTTTTATGTTTCCTTTTTGTCATTTTGGGTCTATTCCTGGTCTTCCAGTGACCTTTTGCAGGTGAAGGCCAGAAGGAGCCAACAACACTTTGGGTCCCTGGGCCTGTGTCCAATAGGCCCATTCAGTAATCTATCCATAATCACAGGCTACTGTTTATACCAGACCAAGGTTATAACATCAAAACCCCTGACTGCATTGAGTAGAGCTGATAAATTCACTGTCTCATTTGTAATAAGTTTGTGATATTTATTCTTTTAGCCTTTTAAAAGTCTGGCTTTAAATTTTGATTCATCTTTTACCACTGCCTAAAAACATCCATGTGAAAATGTAATGGGCCTGTTAAGACTATTTTATACCCTTCATTACCCTACCTTATTTGGGCATATTGAATCACCTGTATTTTAACAATTACAGATGAAATGTTTGGCCTACATGTCATTTAAAGTAGGCTATACATGTGTGCTCACACCCTGGCCTTTACCAAAGAAAAAAAAACATTTGTAGTTGAAAAGTTGTCCTGTCCTTTTTTTCTTAAAAATTATGGATGTTTATGAGCCACCTGATGGTTGCCTACCCTACATTACAGCCCCAGACGTGCCCAATTTGAACCATGTTTGATTTCTTTAATGTCCTCTATTTGATGGCAATACGAAAAACACATTTTTGCTATTGACAGCAGTTCAGAACAAGACTTAAGATACTGAAGAGACACAGACACAGTCATTAGATATTGCCTGAAGACACAACTTTATTAATAAACCAGCAAGCAAAGCATGTAAAATACAATGCAAGACACCCAGGAAACAGAGACAGGCATGTATAAAAACCCAAACAAACCATAAAGTGGAGATGGGCAGCTGAAGCCTTGCCAACGGCTGTAAACAGAGTGACAGAGAGAAGAAAGAACAATGGGAGGAAAGAATGAGCAGCCATAAAAGAGGCGGCAGGACCAGAGTGCCAGGGTTGTTGTTTGCATCCACACAATAAAGACATTCACAAGTGTCTGGTAAAGCGCAGGGACTGGTCTGCTGGACTGGAAACTACTGTGGCAATAGTGGAAGAGGTGCTGGACCGGTTGTAAGTGATGCCTCAGGTTAATAGTCTGACTCCAGATACTGCTGCTGTCATGACACTACAGTGAGTCGCAGAATACAAAACATAGTTAATGCTGGTTATGGGTTAATACTCTGCTTTCTCCTCTCCTGTAGCCAAAATCTGACTTTTCTGAGAAAACAGAGAGAAAGAGTGAGAAAGGATACTGATCACCCATCAGTGGTACTATGATTCACACAGGAAAAGAGTGTGTGGATTAGATAGCTATGTGATAGCTGAAAAGCCAAGTGTGAATGCATCCAAGAAGCATTAGAGATGGACTTACGTCCGAGATGTTTAATAGGTGTAAATACATCCATCCGATGCATACTCAATCTTTATGCCTCCCAAGTGTAAATATGTCAGTAAATGGTCTGTTGTACAGGGTCTGCCCTCAAGATAACAGCAGTTGAGGTGACACTGATATTACACTGAAATTAGCCATTGTTCTTCTTGTCACATGCAAAGTGACAGGAAGAAAATGGCTCTACCAATTCAAACTACATACAGAAAGTGGCAGGCTGCCGTATGGTCTGATTCCTGATCAGTACAACCCCTGAATGGTGAGTTAGAGCCTGTGAAGGTGATACTAGCTAATGGAACTGTTGCTGTGATGTGAAGTTTTTCTTGTTCTAGTGTGTTTTAGCTGTTATTAAACAGCTTCAAGTGCATTAAGACCACCCTCCGGACTGATGTAGGGCTGACCCTGATTTGGATGTAGCCAGAAGACGGATTGTAATCAGATGTGAGATCTGGCTTATGGTATGTTCACATCAAACACGATGCAAGCGTTTCGTGCTGTGAGATTACATCCAAGTCAATGCAAAAACATGAATAGACATAAATTTGCACCAGGCGACGTAACTGAAACTTTTCAACTTGAGTGAGAAATTCACGTGATGCTGTGTTGCAAAAGCCTATCAGTGTTGAGATCTATTTGAAATTCTCCTGACATTACCGAGATTCAGAAATAAGGGGCAAGCAATGTTGCTGTCTATGTAGGATCTGCTGAATGGCTATCGCAAAGAAAATTGGTTGCCGAAGTTCAGATTCTTTAACTCTTGCGACTAAGAGCATGTTGCAAAATGGCGCTAGTCGCTTCATCTACACCGCTTAGTTCTCATATGTCGTGTCCATTGCGCCACTGGGAATTTGCATGTAATCATGTCTTTACATTGACTTTAAATGTAATTGACTTGTGCAAATTGTTTTATTTGCACACAGTGTGAACACAACAGTTTTTTCTAGACAGGGATTGACCTTTTGAACCAAGAAAGTAATTATAATATATTTGAGGGGGGAGTATATAAATGTGTCTCTGTATAGATGTATGTGAATGTCTTTCTCTACATATCATATCTTTTAAAATTGTTGTATTCTTACTCTGCAAACAAATCAGATTAAAAAACACAAAAACTTTAATGACCGCCCTGCAGTTGTATGCTCCATGCACCAGTCAAGTTTCTCTCACAGCTTACATCCATGTCTGTGAAAACATGGATGCTTCGCACAAATTTTCTATACAATCAGCAGAGTTTTAAAATGGACACCCAAGATTACTGTCACCTATGTAGTATCTGACCAAACGTCTCCCCTTCTTTTCCTGAGATATGACATTGAGTAATGCTCAGAAAAATGTTTTATGTAGAATATTATGATGTGACAGTGAAGCTGACCTTTGACCTTTTGGATATAAAATATCTTCACTTCGTTAGTTTATCCTATTAGATATTTGTGTGAAGTTTTGCTATAATTAGCATATAAATTACTTGTGTTATGGCCAAAAACATATTTTTTGAGGTCACAATAACTTTGACCTTTAACCTTCAACCACAAAATTCTAATTGGTTTATTCTTCAAGTGCACATTTGTGTCAAATTTGAAGAAATTGCCTCAAGGTGTTCTTGAGATATTACATTCACAAGAATGAGACAGACAAGGTCACAGTGACCTTGCCCTTTGACCACCAAAATTCAATCAATTCTTGCTTGAGTCCAAGTGAACATTTGTGCCACATATGAAGAAATTCCCTAAAGTTGTA
>JAPZEB010000015.1:1927002-1944131 GCA_029783705.1 Chaetodon striatus | reverse complement strand
TTCAGTTCAGCCAAATGCACACCGAGACTAATGCCTCGTCTGCACATACATATGTGACTAGTGTCTAGTGGATGATGAGTCTAGTGTCCAACACAGTGAGGTTCATTTCCTTCCTGATGGATAGAAACCTGATAGAAACTAACTTTAGCCATGGGGGAAGGGCTAATTTTTTTAATTTAAATATATGTTCTTGAAACAAAATAAAAATAGGGCCAATATTGCATAGCAACAAACAAATGAAGATGTTGGCCTACCATGTATGTAGCATGTTTTGTGAAATATTTCTTTAAAAAGACATATGAACGGCTGAATGAGTCATATGCCTGCATTCTAACATCTTATGTTTGCTAACCAGTTTTTAGCCAACCATGCTTTTAACTTTTAACTTAATTGTATGAATACAGCTGTATTGCTCATAAATTATTACTTTACTGACTGTATTTCATATTAAAATGACAAATAAAGGATGATGGTTATATTTCATATGAGACTAATAAAGATGATCTGACTGTAGGCCATTTCATATCTGACTGTATAACATTACAAAAAATATATACTTTTTTTTTTTTAATCAAATTGATAATGACATTTCTGACTGTATATAATGTATAACTATATTTTAGCAGAATGACAACTCTCAGATTCACAGTGTATCAAAACCAGATAAACAAGTTCGTTTTAATCATACAAACTCACTTGACAATCAGCGTAGGCAACTGAATTGAAGAAAATAACCAATTAGCTAGTTAGCAACTTGTTAGCTAAGCTAGCACACTGTCATATGCTCTCTTCGAAATACACTGCAAATTTTCAGTTCAGCCAAATGCACACCGAGACTAATGCCTCGTCTGCACATACATATGTGACTAGTGTCTAGTGGATGATGCCTCTAGTGTCCAACACACTATTGAAGCACTTGACTGAGGTGGCATGTTTTAGCGCTCAACCAAATTTTACACTTAAACTCAAAGGTGGCATTTTGATGATGTTTTATACATGCACTCTGTAACTCTGCAGACCCTGGATACTGTTTATCACTCTGCACTACGATTTATTACTGGTGATAATATTAATACTCATCATTATGAACTGTATACTAAAGTTGGGTGATCCTCTCTCTCTGTAAGGCCTGATAAACACTAGGATTTATTTCTTTATAAAACCTTTATTGGTGTTTTGACCCTCACATTACTTCATCTCTGTCTTTTAATATAGGCATTTATCAAACACGCATAGATTACGTTTCTGTTTATACTCAGTTTGGAAAATCCAGTTTTTCTCACTGTGCTCCTGCAACCTGGAACAACATGCAAAACAATCTAAAGCTTATCTCATATTTATCCTTAAGGCAATTTAAAATTTTAATTTTATCCTATCTCACCTGTGGCTGTTCTTGTTTCAAATTATTCATTTGCTTAATTTTAACTGCTTTAAATATTCTGTTCTATGTTTAATTATTTTACTGAACCAGATTTTTATTATTTTTACTTTTTATCACCATTTTTTTCCTAAGTTTCTCAATTATCACCTTAAAACCCATGATTTTTATTTCATCTGGCTTTATTTTTAATGAGTTGTCTGCCTCACTGTTTTTCCACATTAAAGTAAAGGTGGAATGAGAACACTTTGTCATGAAGAGGTCTGTGAAACAAGTTGTTTAATGTTTTCTCTGGCTCTGGAGGAGAGTCCAAGAATGAGGAGTCCATTTTGAGAACAATTGAAACCTTAACACCAGGGTTTCTTTTTGCCATAAATTGTGTATATATTGGGTGAAATAACCAATGATAGAGTATAAATTAATACATTATCAAGTCTATTTGTGTCTAGTTATGTTTTACCTTTTACCTTTTCTTTTATTTCCTCTCCCACTCACCCCTGCAGATGGACAGCGCCTCTGAGTTGGAGCACTGCTCAATTAGCTGGTTGCAGCTCTCCACCATGCCCTCTAGCTGAGCCTTGTCACAGGAAACACCCAGGAACCGGGCTAACTGTTCCACCAATGTCCCCAGATCCTAGAGAGGAGAGGAGGAATTGGAGAGGAGAGAAGAGGAGAGGAGAGGAAAGGAGAGGACAGGACAGGACAGGACAGGACAGGACAGAAAGGAGAAAGTAGGGACTTATAAAAATGGAAAATCTATGAAAGCAATAATCACAAAAAAAAAAAAAAAATACAAAGCAAACTGCCCCCCTCTTGAATTCTTAAATAACACTGAGGCAGTGATTCTGTTTCCCCAAACCACATCCACCCACAGCTGTGGAGAACATACAGTTCCCTTTGCTTACACAACCTATGTGGCACAGAGAAGAGAAACACTGACTGCAAACATATAGCATGACAGCTGGAAGGAAAGAAATTGACAGCTCAGTGCATCATCTAAAACAGTTAAACATATAAGCTATCAGTTTACAGCCCTGAGTTATATACACATGCATATGTGTGTGCAAAGTGGGATCACGTAGAGATTATTAACCTAAAGCTGTTAAGTCTTTAATGACTTGTCATAAAAGTCTATAGTCATGCAGCAGTTCTGTGAGCAGTGCTGGAAGAAGTAGGTGAATCGATGTAATGTGGGACGCTGCCCAATGTGAGACACCTCAGCTCCAGTGGGTGTAGGCCTTCCTTAAACAAATGAATGTCAGTGGGTCCAATTCATTGCGTTAACATGTCTCCTCACTTCCCTCACCCGCTACCGAGCAGAGGAGGCGAGGAAAGAACGTGAGGACAGGAGATCCAGAGCTGCCACATGAGAAATATAGCTGACTATTAGTAGCAGTATTATTACTATTATGGATTTTAATCACGATTTAATATTTCTTTTAAATCTAATTTAATTCATCTTATCTAAGTTATAATTACTATCTCAGTTGAAAGTTCTGTCTGATATCAGGCAAGCATTCTACCAGTAAGTTATTAATTCTTTTGAGAAACATTGTGCAATAATCCAACTTTCAACTTCTCTTCCCTTTTCCTGTTTTTTCACTCCCTCTCTCTCTCCATCTCTCTCTCTCACACAGCACGCAGCTTAATCATCAGCGCTTCTAAGCTCCAGTTTTCTGTTATTTGGCTTTCAACCAGGAATATCTTTGACTGACATATTTAAATCTGTCCGGTATGAATATTATCCTCTGCAAATATGTAGGTCTAAAACCGTGCTTTGTTATTTCAAATGCTCTGTTGTTCTACTGTGAAATATGGTTCAAAAACTAGGACAGTATAAACTGCCTAATGTGGGGCAGCATGGATTGTGTAATAGCAAGAGTTATTTACACACATATCAGCACATGGAGGGAAAACAGACAAGGGAATAAACTGACAAACTGACAAAGAACAAGGAAAACCACAGGTACATATATATATATATATATACATAGAGAACTAATCACAAGAAATAGACAGCTGGAGAAGGCAGGCATGTGCAAAAGAAGGGAAACAGGGATTGGCTGACAATGAGGGTGTGGTAGGAAACACTAGGCTGAATAACTAAGACTAAAGGACAACACTCTGGAACAGGGAGGGACTAACAAGCCTGATACAAAGCAGGAGTGTATGAAAACAGGCGGGTTGTGGACAAAGGCAGGAAGTGAGACAAGACATGACACATGAAGAGAGTAACCCTCAGAATAAAACATGAAATAAACTAAGAGCACAACCTAGGATTGTGACACTTGTGCATTATTAGGTATTTAATGTTATGTATGCAACATTCACAGCATTAATATGAGAGTAAACCACAAATTTTCTACCAGTGTTGGGGGTAATACGTTACAAAAGTAACACTTTACAGTAGTCCATCACATTTTAGGAGCAACAGTGTAATATCAGGTGTTACCTATTACTACATTTACAAGGTGACATAATGTGATACCATCTGAAATAAACTGTTTGTTTTCATTTTTCATTCATCCACACTGATCTACACTGCTTCACTTCCGCCAGTGCGCCAACAGAAAAAACTTCCCCCAAAGGTTATTGTGTGTTGTCATGTCATTACAGACTACATTATAGAAGGGTGCCAGTGATCAGCATGCCTGGGTGTTGCCGCGCTGTGCGTAATCATGTGCAGTTTGTCTGTCAGCATCTGGGTGATGTTAGTATGTGTTTAGTATGTTTTTATTCACATCCCCTACAACTGCAGAGCAACACAGGCACACAGTCCTGTTTTTATGCATAACTCTTTCTTCGGTTCTGTTATAGCTGACCAGCACATGGGGAACCAGCAGGTTCATAGTGACTTAATCGCACGCCATTCTGGTGGTTGTGCTAACATCAACATTTGTTTATTGTGTTTCATATCATAGGCCCACAAATACTGATCTATATCTCAGAATTATCGATCCTTTGCCTGACCCTCCCTGTGTCCGAGGCTATTCATTTATTTTAAATGGTCTAGACCCTGGGTCTTCAACAGGGGTCGTGACCCCTAGGGGGTCTTCAGAGTCACTGCAGGGGGGCCGCCAAATGACCTCTAAATAATTTATTTAACTAATTAAAGTTTTAGTAAGTAAAATGTGCCTGAAAATCCACATTAACATAAATCTAATATATCATTAGCAAAGATAAATCAGCCTGTTCATAGAGACCTATTTAGTTAACAGTACACAACATTAATGATAGGTTGACTGTTAACCATGAATCCTTGTGCAGTCATATGAGCTGTGCGGCACCTGTTTTTCTCTTTTCTTGGCATATTAGCAAATTAGCTGTATTACTATGTCGAGGTTACAGACATTCTTGTGAGCCTCAAAGGATTATTTTATAACTTTCTTCTAGCCTTTGACACACCATCCACCTTGGAAACCACTGTTAAAAGTGCAGAGGGGAGGCTAACGCACCTAGCCATGCTACAACTGCTGCTGACTTAGCAGCTACAGGCAAACAAGGGAAGACCCGAAATTCCGAAATGTCCCAAGTGTAACTCAGTTTTACACAATATATGTAATAGGGGGTCCCTGCTCTGTCTCTCTTTGAGTTAAGGGGTCCTCAGCCTGAAAAACTATAGACTATTCAATTGTTCTGTATCATCCCACTGTTATTAATATAATCAGGGGATTTTAATAAAGTGGTAACCATGAATGGGGCAGACCTGTGCAGCTCTGGATGACCCTCATCATCCATTAGTTCTCCTGAGGTCATTTTAGTGAAAGTAACACATAAGTATATATATGTAATAAGTAACTAATTACTCTACACAAAGTAATATTGTAAAGTAACAAATGATGGTAACTGGTAATATGTAATAGATTACATTTTGAGAGTAACTTGCCCAACACTGTTTGCTTTGTAAAGATATAGTGGTACAATGATGTCCTGAGCATTCACATAGATCTTAGGCTTCTGTTGGTCTAATATTCAATTCAGAGTATATTAGACCACATGCACTTGGCATTGTTGGAGATCCTTGTTTTGCTATTAGAGCAGCCCAGATGTTTATGGCATGGATTCAGATGTGGCAGATTTGTCATCCAAACATTCATTCTGTGATCTCTACTCCAGCATACTATACAAAAATAGGTTCTGAGATTAGTAATGCTGTTGACACCCAATTGCAACCCTACCTATCAGACAATTTTTGTTTTTAGATGGCAGGAGTGAAAATTAGTCATCTTTAATGATTTGTATGCTTTTAGAATGATAAAAGCAGTTGGTAAACAATAAAATACAAGGAGGGTGTAGGTTCCACAGGATGATGTTTTTTTTATCATGTTTTGTCCAAATGACGCACTTTGTAGGCATTCTATTATCTTAAATGGCTTGAAAAAAAACTGTATATAGCTGCTGTAAATTGGGAAAACATCTCTCCAGGGGAGCATGACCTTGGACCCCTCCATGTTTGAGCTGAGCTCTGAATGTTTACAAAATTAAATTAGTTATCGTAAGTTAGAGCAAGTAGAGAATGAATTTTCAGTATCTAAGATACGCTTTTAAATGCATTTATTTATACACTGGGCATCTATAAACATGATTTTATGTTTTTTTGACAATACCACAGGCAAAGTGAATTGTTTGATCAGTTGTGTCTTCTCAGGTCTCAGAAATCTATTCTAAGAAAAGCCTATCTGCAAAAGAGAGGACATGTTTGAGTCTGTGCCGCATAAATGTGATAACCCCAGATAATGTGAAAAAGGATCTTTGGCAAAGCAAAGGGCAAATATTGATTTTGCATCACATGTTTTTTCCTCTTTTACTGGTCATTTGTTTTTACACACAAATGTTCTGTATAAAAGATTGATAGGACATGTGTCCTCCATGTTGGTGTAGAGGATCAAACTAAAGGTTAAAATAGCTAATGGCTGTAGCAGCTTTAACTAGAGGGAAATGTGTTTGCTCTAGTATAGAAGGGTAAAAGGAGAAGTTTTCTTTATCAGCATGGACTTTGTCAGCCCAGGCACTGATATCAGTATTGGCATTGCATATCCCTATCAATGTCAAGACACTGCTAAATTGTCGCAACCAATATTTTTACCAATCTTAAATGTTCTTGTCATTTAAACTCCACATAGTGCTACCAGTAAGATCAAGATGCCAGGTCTGTGTGTTTTCTGCAAAAAAGTTGGCAATTTTAATGAAGAGTGAAAACTCAAGACATGTGGTCACCTAATGTCTTTAGGCGATGAATGAATCATGGTTTGAAGCAGTTAGTATTTAATATTTAGAGGTTTCACATGTAGTGCAAAACCAAATCTAACAGTGATGTGGATGTTGCATTCAGAGGCCTTCTGCTTTGGAACACCCTGTCTAAGGATCTCGGCTTGGAAAATCACTAACATCTTTAAACCAACCAAAAAGGCTTTTACTAAGATTTATTTTATTTTCCTACTTTTGATGTTTCATCTGTTTTATTTCATTCTCTCTGTCTTATTTTATTCTTCTGCATTTTATTCTCTGTATTGGTCCAGTTTTGTTTAATAGTTCATTGTAGTTAATAATGAAAGTCAGTTGTGATAAAAACTTCAGTCACTCAGTTCAGTTCCTTTGGATTTTGAAAAACGTGATACGAACAGGAAGCAAGAGTTTAGTTAATTTCGTGTTCTGCCAGTCCAGTCAGGTGCTCAAGCTTAAATGGTTTGAGTTAATGCAAACCAGCTAAACCAACATTCTTCATTATGAAACATTCTGGAAAATTAAAAATTAGCCTACATCAGCAGCCTGTGTTGACGGCGTCACAGCGCTAAATGCAACTCATATTGCAATAGTAATAAGCAATATGACAATGTGATTAAATTCATATTATGTTTGTAAACAGACTTACGGAGCCATTAGTGTCTGACTGGCTGTGTGCAATTTCCTGCTGAGCCTATGTTGGTGTCACCAACATGAAGGAAATCCGATTTCAGTAGAGATGGGAGAGCAGCACATGTTTTGTTTGTTTGTTCATGTGTTTATAGGGGTGACGTGAGGAGACATGGCAGAACTGGTCTCTCAAGAAAACAAAAACTGCACCAATATTGCAACATTTTGGATTTGAAGCAGATGAAAGAGGTGTCCTGACTGGCTGCAGGTGCCATTTTTAGCAGAATTTTTCTCGGATGCCGTGTTTGCATTTATGTTTGTTGCTCACTTTAAAAGTGAGGATAAGGAACAGCTGATTCAGAAGTTCGAAATGAGGGGTTACCTGTACGCTACCTTTTCATTGCACTACAAAAACCTAAATAAGGTGGCAGCTGGCTGTGGAGAAAGGGCAGGGGAGCTGAAAGTTTCTGATAAGCTAAATGACTACCACTAATAACAAGTTAGGCTACTTGCTGTTAGCCACATTGTTTGTAATTTCCAGTAAATATCACAATATAAAACATGGTTTCTGTTATAAAAGTACATATTCAATTGATTCAATGTGGACAGAGAGCTCTGATGTTACGCAATGCTACACGAACATTGGATGTTCATCTGCTGTTAGGACAGGGTGTCATTATATTCCACTCTAGAGCAGCTGCTGAGTCAGTTGCAACACCTACTGTAGTGGCAAAATTTGGTATACCATACCTGGTCCGGTGTTAAGCTTAATTTTAAACTGGTTTCAAATGTTCACATTGGCCCAACCCTACAAGAAGCATTTAATATCACCTGCTCAGGCCTCACACTACTCACAAGGCAGAACTATCGGCAAACTTTATATGTTCACCAAAACATGTCAATGAAAGTGCAGTACAAAAGAGTGGAAGTGTAAAGATAAAGAGCATGCATGCTCAGAAGGTTCCTTCAGCATATAAGGCAGGTGACAAAGTAACTTCGCATCAAACAGTACACAGTTGCATTCATCAGAACAGCAGCTCCACCTGGAAAGGTTACTGACTCACTTGTTATCTAAATTACACAAACAGTCAGAAGAGTCAAATCCTTTGTGAGGATCCTTCCTCACAAAGGAAGGCCAGGGTGAATATCAGTGTCAAAATAATAGCTAGCAGATAAAGGTTAAAAAAGCATAAGAGACAGTGATGATGTTACCTTGTACATGTCTTCATATTTCAAGAAGAGGACATTGGAGTCCATACGATGTTCCCAAAATTCCTGAACATGTTCAAACCAGGAACCATATCCCACTTTGAAAGAGAGAGCGAGATACAGCTGGATGAACTTACAGTAATATGAAGACAAAGGGAGTTCACTGACTTGACACTAGAAGGAGGGTAACAGTGTCCCAGTCCTCCAGTAACCTACATACGTACGCTTGTCATTCATGAAGCGCCGGCAGAACTCCTGGAATGTTCCCCGGTAGCTCATGGTCCTGAGAGAGCGGTGAAACTGGTAGTATGACACCACCAGGTCTTTAGGGTTACGTGCCATGTAGATCACCTAGAAGAGAACCACAACCATTGTGTTTGGTAATTGAATTCTTCAGAATTGAGCACCACTTTCATGATGTTTGAAGCCTAAATGCAATTGCCAGAAGTGAAAAGCTATATTGGGCTATAGACGTCACCACCGCAAGACTGTAAAGCTGTTTGGCGTAAGTGGCGTGAGGAAGTTATGCCGGGCACCAGTGCATGCTATTGTGCACGTATTGTCTTGACAAAAATAGAGACTTGACACCAGACAACACCAACATACACATTACCCAGCAATCATCTCTACATATCTGACAAAAAATATCAGAGAAAGTAGGAAATTAATCAGTTAATTGAAAAGTTTTATAGTATATTTTTAGATGTTATGCATAATAAATATTAATTCATTTGGGGTTTTCAGGGCTCATTTTGCTTCACTCTATTGCACTATTGCAATAAAATCAGTTTTTTGCACATATTCTACACATGAAAAACATTTCTGCACACTGGCTTAGGGTATTGCATCATATACAGCTTTCTGACTTCAATGTATTGCAATTTTTTTCTAGTTATTCTTTTCTGTGCTCGACTGTACCTGCATGTATACATACAATAGCTGGTGCATTGGAATCAATGCATCAGGGTAACTTCAGTGTTCTGCCTGAACTAATGTTATGCTGTTAAATGTAATAAATTATTACCTGACTCCTACTTCAAAATATCAACAAAACTGAAAACTTCTAAAATAGCATCTTATAGGAATACTTAACACAAAGAAAACAACTACTTGTATGTCAGTTACTCGTGTTACCTTCAATTTGTGAAGAAAACATTGTTATTCTGGCAGGCTGTCGTGGAAAACAGCAAACATATTGATATATTGATTGATTTGGGGCCATATTTAACAACAGCAAAACTCTATCAAAACATCTGTTATCAAACTCTCACACAACTAAGTTCACAACAGTTCTTCTTTAACACATGCATTTTAACTACCTTACTATTGAAAATTACACTTTAAGTGAAACTTTAAAAAATTTACTTAAAAATGAACTCTAATATTCAGTTTTAATGAAAATGCATGTGTTCCAAGCAAAAATGAGACGGATGAATGATGAATGAGACGTGAAGGAGAGTTTATAAGGATGTTTCAATATAGTCTTGCTTTTGTTAAATGTGGTCCCCAATCAATCAATATATCAATACTATAATATCAATAAAGTTTTTTTTATTAATTAAAGTTAATAGGGCATAACTAATTAATTTACAAATGGCCATTTTGTTGACAATGTAGTTCTTTAATGTCATGAATAGTCATGGCTACTGTTTATGTGCTGTCCAATGTCAGTGGGCTGACCTTGGCCTCTCCATTGTGCATGGCTGTGGGGAGGAATCGATAGGGAAGATGGCTTTTGATCAGACGAGGTGATGTCAGCTCCTGTGGAAACACAAGGAAGTTATTACTTATCAGTCCTGCAGAAGGCTCTGGAACTGACAGGTGTGTCTTATCTTATCTGCTCAAGAAGTCACATGCACAAAACACAGAGCTCCATTTCTTGGAAAAGGTGGTCCATTTTTTCACTCAAGGATTGAGCCTGGCCTATGCTTGGCCTGGGAGGATTTCCATGATATTTGGTGAAAAAAACAATTTACCTAATGGAACTTTAAAAAAACAAAACTGTGATTCCACATTGTATAAGTATAGACAGAGTCAATAAATCCACTCCACTAAAATCTAAATGGCAAGGAAGATGTGTTGAAGAAGTTTAAGTCTGCTAATGGTGTCTCTGAATCTGTCTTGTACAATTGTTCCATGACTTTATGTCTAATGTTTGTTTGTTTACCATCTCAGTGATTAGTATTGACTGTGTATATGGTCTGGTAAATAACAAAAATAAAACTTAAACCATGTGAATATTAATATTCTCAGATTAATAGTCTCAGATGCTGAAGGCATTTTGCTGAGAAGTACAAGACATTAAGTGTGTTTCCAGCTGTTTTATGCACTTTTTTTTTTTCAATTTGTACAAAACCCCAAGAGGAAATGCTGTACATTTTTTAAATAGTGGAAATTAGGCAAAAAGGTTTTTACACTTGTTTGAGGTGGAAAAGTTGGTCAGTAAAGGAAAGGTGGGACTGAAAAGACTTCTTAACCTAAGCAAAGTCTTACAGTCCTTTAGCAGTCCATTCTGTGTGCATGCTGAAAGAAAAGAAATCTGATGTATCTCACAATCATGTTTTCATGAAGCATCTTATGCACATTTTCCACCAAAACTAGTGTGTGTATGTGGGTTTTCTAAACATGGGAAAAACCCTCTAAAAATAGGCTATAGACCCCTCTCTCATTACCAGTAGACCAGAGCTGTATACATTTCTCTGCAGCAGATGAGTATGCCTTTATGTGTTTTAATTGTTTGTTTGTTTTTTGGTGTGCCAAGTTCAATGTTACCAATGGGCTGGAAAACAGGTTCGTAAATGGTAGAAAGCAGCATGGAGGCCTGTGAAAAGTGTTACGGTGGTCACTTCTTTTTATATAATAATCTTGCTCACTAGTCCGTCTTTCAAACTCAATGGCACTTAATTTATGTAATGTGTTATAATTTATTTATGTTCAACCACTGTTTGGACGGAGACAGACTCTTTTTGTGGTGGCATGTCATTGCATCCACCACCAAGGGGCCAAAAAAAGTGCGTCCACCCCAATGTTGTTTTTCCATCACTGCTGATCATAACCAATCAATACCCTGGAGCTGATAAATACCCGTAACTACTGCAGGGTCATTTGACCCAGGAGTGAATTACGACTGTTCTCACAATTTTTTTGCATGTTTTCCTACGAAAAGCAGTGCACTCAAATTTGTACATATCCCATGCATATTGAAAGGCTGCAATCACATGATTTATGCACTGACGGAAGTAAACAAGGAAGTAGTCCCAGACAAGTTGGGGTGGTGGATGGGTCACAGAAAAGCTGACTTTGCCCAGGACCTTCCCCTGGAGTCGCGTGTCGGATCCATGTGAACTTTGAGTGAACTTTGAGTAATTTTAAGGTACGTCCTTGCTTTGTTTCTTTTCCTAAACCTAACCTCAGTAACCTTTGTTGCCTAAACTTAACCTCTGCAAATTTACATTAATAACTTAATAACTGTACATTAAGGACATCATTAATGGGGCACAAATCCACAGGATATCATACGAACTGTTGTGAATGCATTTCTCGCAGGATATTATATGAACCATTCCATGACAATACTTTGAGTGAATGCAGATTGTAACCTTTTCAATGAATATAAAAAGCCAGGTGTTAGAGAGTGTTAGTAGGTTTTTTTGTGCAGTAGGAAAGGGGCTTTAAAGGTCAAATGGAGCTTTAACTGTATCAATGAAAACCTCAGATCTGTTTGGAGCAAATTAATGCATTTAATAAATACAAATGTCATATTTCCATCATGTTTTTGATTTAATGTCACCTGAGTGGAGAACCAACTGTTGGTGCACACAACTCCTAACATTTACAAAACACTAATAAACCAAAAAAAATTTTTTTTGCAAATTTTTTGAAATGTATTAAAAATTTGCTCTAAATTTGGATTCAAACTTGACTGTTGGCTAGTGAGACGCCAAAATCAGATCTCACTGCCTGGTCACCAACACACTCGTTAGTTGCTACTAGTATTGGCCAACTGCTATCCTATTTATATACTACTGTGTTGGCCCATTCTCATCCCCGGGTGTCAAATACAGCACCTTGGTCAGCGGCTAGGTCCAATGCATAAGGCACATACAGGGCTCTCAACTTACTGCAAACAAACAGGACTTTTACCCCAGAGACCAGCATTCCTGTCCCATGTGCAATGGTGAGGGTTTTTGCAGCAATAATGTAACAAATGTACTTATTTTAAACTAAACCATGACCTCTGTAATGTCTGTATTGAGCCGAAACTGACACATCCAAAACAATCCCCCAGTAACAGCGCCAGGCTTTGAAACCAAATAGTGGCCAAACCGTGGAATTACAACTTTGAGTTTGTCATGTGATGTCCTGTGACCCAAAGAGCCTTTTTTCGATAGAATTACATTGTGAAAGAGACAACTGTAAATCAGTCACTCGCAAAATGACTCTTTTCACAATCAGGATTTGATCCATTCGGTCCAACAACATTTTGAAAGTCTAGGGCATGTATGATTAGTCATTTTGTCATTATTCAAGTTAGCGGAGCGCTAAACCTGAACTTAGCCACTCATCCTGCTCTATGAAGCCAACAATGCAAAAGCAGAGTGAAAGATCTGGGTAATTTCATACATGGAAGTAAAACTTTTTTGGCCTCATGCGCCGCTGAGCAACTTTCATAGGAATGAACAGGACCCCGCCTCCAACGCTGCATCCAGTTTTGTTCATCCATGGTCCAAAACTGACGCTAGAGGGGTACCTTTAGTGTCACAGCGTGATGTGTAGGGGGCACTGTCCAAGCTGCCAAACTTGACAATTTGGGAGAGAGAACTTGTTGGCAGTGTTTAGTGACCAGTCGTCTTCAAGAGGTAGTCCAGTGATTTAGTATTACACTTCTATACAGTTTGGGGACTTGTCAGAGTTGAAATTAAAGTTACAGAAGCTGAGACTTTGAAAGACTAAGCAGAACCACAGAAGACACTATACAACTGTTGTTACAGTACCCATCATGAATCTTTTGACCTTTAGAATCAGTGTTGTAAAAAACGGTAATGAGATTAGCTGGGTGTTTACAAGTTCACAACTTCTGATCAGTTTAAACCAGTACACCCTGGACAGTGGAAGAGTTTTTCCAAGATTAACTTTTGTTATTCAGAAAACAAGAAACCTTTTCCCACACATTTTAAAGTGCTTCAACCATTGTCAGTGTGGAAGGATTTAAGTAACTAACACAATGTAATGTTCTCCAAAAAGCTGACACGTGTTAAACTTTAGCTGTGTTGCAATGTAACATAGATTGGTCTAGACAGTCACCTTTCTTGCTAATACCTTGTTAGCTTCAGGGTAGACCAAAGAATTATTACTGCCATTAAGAACTTTCCAGACTCATGGGTCAATAACTTTTGTTTGAACAAATCCAAAGATATAAACAGTGGCTTGGTATGTGACCAGCCTTTAAACGCCCCCTCTCCAATGACAATTGAGTTTTTAACTTTGTTAACTTGTCCATACAGCGACTTTTGTATGCTTCAAGATATATCATGAACAAAATAAGCAGCCAACACCATGGCTGAACACTTCCTCCTTGGAACTGCAGTCTACCTATGACAGCCTCAAAAACATGGATTTTGACAGCAAGGGTTTGTTATGTCACCCTTTTTTTAACATAGCAACACAATATTAGCTGCTTGATAATGTAGTCAAGCCAAAGGCTCATGTCATCTATATCTTCTAATGTTGTAGTGAGCAATAAGCAGAGTTGAAGGTGAGCAAGTATTCTCATGGATGGTTTACTGAATGGGCCTACTGGGCATAGGCCTGATGAATTTCACTCAAATTAACAAGTATTGACCAATAAGAGACTCAAAAGGACCCTTAAGAGATGCAGAGGAACTACAAAGACGCTCAAAGTGATGACAAGGAGAAACGAAACAACCCAGAAAGACACAATTTGACATTTAAAGGAGCACATAACAACAAATAAAGACATGTAAAGGAACCACAAAGAGACACAAAAGACTACAAATGAAAACAAAACAACCCAAACAGACACAAATATACCTCAAAGAATTACAAATTGACCTTTGAAGAAACACAGAACAACACCAAAGACATGAAAAGAAACTACACAGAGACAAAAATATATGAAAGAAAATATCTCAAAGAGACAAAAAAACACAAAAGATGCTGACAACTACCAAAAGAGGCAAAACCACAAAGTCTGTGTGTCTTGTTCCTTTATAGGAGCGGTGGTGGGGCCTTTCGCATTTCTGTGCCCAGGGGCACAGTTTTTACATGTTTAATCAATGTCCAAGGAGGAACTTAGCTGTCCTTGTAACTGCAAAAGAGGCTAGCCTTGTTTTGATTGTGCTGTTGTGAAATTGAGATCAGTATCCTCTCATATTTCCTAAGTAAACAAGGTGTTTGTTTGTTCTCGTACTGCTGAGCACAGCAAAAGGCATACCCATGACAATACACAGTCACTCTTTTTTCTGCCAACTAGCAAACCTTAACCTAAAAGCCCCCACAGAGTCAGACATCCTGCAGTCAAGAAATGACAGGCTAAATAAATAAATCACTGTTAACACAATTTCAGCTACGTTACCTGTATGATGTCCAGGCCAGGCTGGGGGTATTCTAAGACAGGCAGCTGTTCATCAATGTTCATAAGGCCGATTTCATCTGGGTCTGCTCCCTGACTCACGAGATACACAACTTCCTGAAGTAGACTGGTGCCTAGGAGGAAAGAACCAAGACTATCAGTCCTGGGATTCCAGGAGGAAAACAAGGGAAGTGAAGGTACACAGGGGATGAACCTAATAAAAATATTAATGACAGTATATCAGTTGTTGCTCAAGCAATGGTTGCAGCTACTCCACTGATTTAGCATTGCACTTCATCGCAGGAAAACCAGACATTATCATTTCTGTTACTGAACATGTTCTTCTTTCTTGCTGAAATGTGCTGCCTAAATGATCCACAATGAAAATACACCACAGAAAAATAAGCACTTGTTTATTTTTCCTATTTTTTCAGTCAGCCTTGTGATTAAATCCAAAACCTGCTGCTGTTACCAACAGTTACTTATCAAGTAAAAATGTCAATCAACATCTGCATTATAGTAGAGTCTTTCTCCTCATACTGCTGCTTTATTTGTTGCCATGCCAATCTGTAGTGCCCCTGTGATAAATTTTTGTTTGGAGATATGTTGAAATGTGCCAACATCCCACAGGCTGGATGCTGTTATCACATCACACCATGTGAAATCTGAAGGACACTGCTTTATTAGGCAGAGAGAAAGGTAACTGCTTAGAGTACAATCAATTTAGCATCCCTAGTTGATGTGCATGATCGTGCTGAAAGAGCATGTTCATTAGGGCTAGGTATTATTAAAAAATTACAGTACAGGTAGGCTGCCAATACCACTTCCCCTAAAGTGACACAGATAGGCTACCAATAGAGTGCTTCATGTGATGCCCACGATATGAAGGGATTGACGTGCAGAATACCCATACCTTTGAACTTTTTGGTGGCAAACCATAATGCTTACCTTTTGGGGACTGGGTGAACTCAGTTCAAATTAAAATAGTGAACTATTAATGCGAAGTAGCTTATTTTAATTTGTGTGAACTGAACTTTGAGCTAGCCACAACACTGGCTGTCAGCCTGAGAGCATGACAGAACAGTGTGGTGTGAACAGGACAGACTGTTCATGCTTCGAGGGCAAAGATGTGTATCTGTTTGACCTCAGGCTGGCCACATGCAAGCTGTGAAACCAAATATACCATGTCACTAAGATTTTAGTCAGTTTCCTAAAAAAGCTCTCTCGCTCTTGAAGAAAACTTTTGTTTCTCTTTTGTGCCGATTATGATGCATATTGGCTGCATGAAAGGGTCCAGTTGTATTTGTATTTTTTTTTTTTTTTATTTTACCACCAAAATTCTTAGTTATGTTTAAAACCATGACTCCTTAATCTCAGACAGAAGCAGCTTCTCATTTCTAGCCACATGTTGTCAGCTGAAAGTGTGGCCTTCAGATCAAAGACTATAAAATAAAGTATATAGCTACCTTGACATCATCCACTAGTTTGTGGACTCCCATTCTGAAGCCTTGAGTTTAATATTTTGGCCATTGCTATGTTGGAGTTTTGGAGCCAGAGGTCACTATCTCTAGATGAGATCGAGGGTGGTAATGCAGACTGCTAGATTGGAAGTAAATACTGTACTAATAATAAAGTAAAAGAAGTAGCCTATCCTCCAAGATTTTACATTGAATTTACCTAGCTAAAGAAGTGCTAGAAATAATTAAGCTAAAGCTATAGCTATACACAATACATATGCTTTATGTAATTCAGATAGAGAAAAACAATTCGTTCTTTCAATATTATTCAAGTTTATTTTGGACAAATGTTTTAAACTTATTGAATAGGAAAATCGTTACTAATGTACAGATTGATGTGTTTGAAGTAAATGGACTGCACTTGTATAGCATTTTCCTTGTCTGCCGACCACTCAAAGCGCTTAAACACTACGTGTCACACTCACCCATTCAAACACACATACTGACAGCCAAGGCTACTATACAGGGTGCCACCTGCTACTCAGTTATTATTCACTTGCACTCACACATTGATGTAACAGCCATTGGGAGCAATTTGGGGTTCAGTTACTTGCTCAAGGACACTTTGTCATGCAGACTG
>JAPZEB010000015.1:1902755-1921339 GCA_029783705.1 Chaetodon striatus | reverse complement strand
TGTGTGTGTGTGTATACACATATTTTTACCCATTACACAGCTTTTTGCATGCCTTGGTAAAGGTGTACTGCAATTTCTTTGTGTGGTTTGTTCAAGTGGTGTTGCCATACCCAGGCAGAAGTCATTGATTGAATGCTATGGGTACAATCAATGGCAAACACTGCACCGACTCTACTTCATTACTTTCACTTGTTTAGGGCTCAGAAGTAGAAAACTAGAATGTAAAATGATTGTTACATGGGCTATATTGTTGATGATGTTGATAGTATATCATAAAAAAAAGTCATTAAAAAGTTGTAGTATAGTATCAAAAAAAAAAAAACATCATGGTATAATACATGTGATGAGCAAGTGCACAATCACCTGTACCTGTATCTGTACCTGTATCTGTTCAGCAAACTATATTATCCGTATTTTTGCTCGGAATGGGCGGAGTGTGACCAAAAGTAGGCAGGGCTTAAGGTGGAAATGGATGGGGCCTAGTCAGAGGTTTTGTTCTGCCTGAAATTTACATGGGTTGGTTCGAAGTTCCTATAGTTATAATTTATTAGAAGACTATTTACAGAACAATCTCAGATCATTTTTGATTATGAAAGAAAGAGACTGGACACAGCGCACACAACGTATTCTCATAGAACGGTTCATATGATATCCTACTAATTTGCGCCCAATGAATGATGTTATGTCCTTATGTATAGTAATGTAATTAACATAAAGTTATGCAGGTTGGGTTTAGGCAATAAAAGTTACTGAGGTTAGGTTTAGGAAAAGAAACATGGTTGGGTGTCTTTAGGCTTAGACAAAGAAAGTCAAAACTTTTTGAGTGAACTTTGAGTCATTTTAAGGTTGCCTCACCATGTCCCTTTTCCTAAACCTTAAGTTACTGTAGTTAGTTCACACAGATTTAAACATGCAGCTCCAGGGAAAAGTCCCGGGCAAAAGTCTAGCTGTTTACTGACCTCAGCACATTGGTCACATGATAGCAGCCTTTCAAAATAGGTGGGATATATACAAATTTGTATGCATTGCTTTTTGTAGCAAACATATGAAAAATTTGGGAGAACAGCCTGACCAGCCACCCAAATTATTTTTCTTTACCAGGACGCTGACACATTTTACTTAGATGATACTTGTACTTGTAAAAGGTCCATATACTTGGCTCTACCTTAATAATATGTCATAAATGTCATAAAACTGTCATTGTTATAATAAAGTATGCCATAAAAGTTTGATAAAAGTCATGGTGTCTCACTTTTCCAGTGCAGCCCTCAATCATACTCTGGCTCCCTAAAATGGCACTCAATCATCAAATCTTTGGGAATGACTGATCAAAGATTTTTGTGTATAAATGCTCTTAAATGTTCAGTTAAACTGTTTAGTTTCAAAACATTTCTCATGGAGAGAAATTTCCCCCAGACTCCCCTGGATGATGGGGTCACAGAGGGTGGAAATGAAAATGGTGCCACCCCAATGTTGAATAGGTGATTACAGACTTGTATCAGAGAGAAGGCAGACATCTCTACGGCCAGTATCTCCAACATTCAGCAACTCACACCAAAACAATCTAGACTGATAAACAGCACTGCAGGTAAGAGGAGAAACATGTATATTTGATTTAGGAATGAACTGTCCCTTTAATACCTAATCAACAAGGACCTAAAGGTTTTCTAATCAATGAGGACGATATACACTTGGAAAATTTCCCAACTAACCCAAATTTATAACATACTCATTCTTCTGAAAGGTCCTGATGTCATGTAAACACACACAGCAGTGAAAGGAGAGTGTGTTCTAACACCATTATAGACAATCTACAGTCACATCAGAATTATTTAACAGGTATGAGTAATAACTGGCGGGGAGAAAGCAGAAGCAGGGGGCAGCAGTTGTGGTTTCTCTTCTTTTTTTAAAGGGGATTGTGAAGTCACTGCTTGCGGTCTGTCCCACTTGCTTTTGATTGGCTGTTGTGTCGGAAGAGAAATTGACAGCCGTGCATTAATCCAATCATGCTCTTGAACATGATGTTACATTTACTGTTCCTCGGTGACTTCAAGGAGCCTCCTATTCCTGCAAGTAAACAGTAAAATTGCAGTGAGGCTTTATGGTGTATATTTTGCTATTTACATCTTATAAATAAATTCCTTTAGAGAAAACAAATGTAAGGACGTAAGGACGCTACTGGATAGATGCGCTGCTGGACCGCTCATATCAACGTTGTCACTGTTCCGACAGCACCTGAAGGCATCATTCTCAGTGCTTCCTCCTGGTACTTCCCTCTATAGATCCAGTTGTTGACTTGTTGAGTAATTCAGTCAGCTCTTGTCCACTGAGCACTGGTGACAGCCGTGCGACTCCCCGTCTGCCGCTGCGCACTCGGTGTTCAGTCTGCTCTCAGGGCTCCTCAGCCGGGGCATGCCCCACCATGTTCGACCTAAACGGCGGTTGGAACTTGTCTTTCGCCGGGTGCGGGTTTTTGGGAATTTATCACATTGGAGTTGCCAGCTGTCTGCTGGAGAAAGCGCCCTACCTCCTGAAAGGGGCTAGCAAGCTTTACGGAGCCTCTGCCGGTGCTCTGACCGCCTCGGTGCTCGCCAGCCAGGCTTCAATAAGTAAGACACACCGCTGTGGCTCGGTAACCTGGAGCTCTATGTACACTTGAGGCAGGATATGGAGGACAGCAAAAGTCTTGTATTATTTATGTTATTTTTAATAATTATTGGCTATTGCTCTGCAAATCTTAATTATGGTACTTATTTTTTACCTTCCGTATGTTTTTTGGCATTTAACTACTTCTACATACTTCCAGCTACAGACCCATTCAAACATCATAATGTTCAGCTCTGCTTGTATTCGGCATTTTTATTTTTTTTTACCATTTACATTAACAGTTTCTCGGCTTGTTGTCTTGTAGTTTCCAGTTTTTTCAGCAGTGTAGTCAATGCGTTTGAGCTTATATATTCTCAGCCAGTTTGTATTTTATTTCTGTTTTTTCAGCAATGCATTTGAGCTGTCAGCATCCGCAAGCACTATGTGTAAAAAAATGCCTTTTCTATTTATTTTTACTATTATTAGCCTATTATTAGTGTAATTAATTGTAAGTAATATTGTTGTTGTTGTTGTTGTTGTTATTATTATTATTATTATTATTATTATAACCTATATGTTATTTAGTTATTATCGTTGTTGTTTTCGTCATTATTATTATTAATGTCATATATGTCATTTTTAATTATTTCTGCAGGAATATATTTACAGTACACCCACCCACCCAAGGTTCTTAGAAACATTTTACACTTTAAATCAGTTTAGAGAATATGTGTACTTAAGGCAATATACTGTACACGGAAACACAGGATCACAAGAGACCTCTGTTTTTGCTGTGGACAGTGTGAGTCAGAGCTTCTTTCGCTTTCTCTCCCATGAAAAAGCAATAGAGGCTGATATCAATAAACACGTGTATAGACCAACAAGAGGCTGCACTGACCTCAGCATGGGCTGAGTACTCAGGAGAGGGCTCACTGAGGTTACTGTTGGTCACTGACTCCTGGTAGCTTTAATGAATATTGACCCAATAGCTGGCTAACACTTGAAGCTGTCACAAGGAATGTTCAAAACAGGGGTGTATATTCAAAGTCCCATCTCCTCAGCCTAAACTGTGTTTTATTCTAATTTTTAGCCAAATGTTGCGAAGATGTGATTGAGGTGGCAAAAGAGGCGAGGAAGAGGAACCTTGGCCCCCTTCACCCTACCTTCAACCTGGTCAAGGTGATCAAGACTGGCCTGAATCGTGACCTTCCTTCTGACGCACACATCCTGGCCTCGGGGCGGCTGTGTGTTTCACTGACCAGAGTGTCTGACGGGGAGAACGTGCTGGTGTCAGAGTTTAGCTCCAAAGAGGAACTCATACAGGTGCATGGAATTGGTGACATTGTTTTTTTTAATTCTGGAGAAACCTCATCTGGGGCATCCGTCACAGTATTGCAAGCACAACAAATTAATTTCCTCTGGTTTAACCCTACGCTTTGTCCACAGGCGCTGATCTGTAGCTGTTTCATTCCCATCTACTGCGGGCTGATCCCTCCATCTTTCAGAGGAGTGGTAGGTGTCTGCAGCTCAGTTACTGTTTATCATGGTTTAGCTTTGATGTCTCCTTTTGGGATTCACAGTAATTTGTACAAAATTGTATTTAACTCATTTCTTCTCCTAGAATAGTTACAGTGTTTACTTTGGTACATGTTACACAGGTGTGCCTTTGGATGCTCACAATAAAAGGCCACTCTAAAATGTGCAGTTTGATCACATAACACAATGCCACAGATGTTGCAAGTTTAGAAAAAGCATGCCATTGCCATACTGTCATAGGAGTGTCCACCAGAGCTGTTGCCCGTAAATTGAATGTTTGTTTCACTACCATAAACCATCTTCAATGTTGTTTCCATTAATTTGACAATACATCCAACCAGCCTTCCAACTGCAGACCACACTAGCTCATGACCTCCGCATCTAGTGTCTTCACCTGCAAGATCGTCTTTGAGACCAGCCACCCGAAAAGCTAATGCAACAATTAGTTTGCAGAGTATAAGAACTTCTGTACAAACCATTAAAAAAAGTTTGTCATACTAACTGACTTGTGCGGATGTGAAGCTGGTTGGATGTACTGCCAAATACACATAAAAAACTTTGGAGGCAGCTTATGGTGATGAAATGACAAACAAACAACAGCTCTGGTGGACATCCCTGCAGTCAACATGCCAATGCCATGTTTCCTCTAAACACAAGTGTCATTCCGTTGTGTGATCATACTTGCTTTTTAATGCGGTCATCCCAAGGCACACCTGTGAAGTAATCATGCCCTATCAGCATCTTGATATGCCACACCTATCAGGTGGATAGATTATCTTGGAAAACAAAAAAACTGCTTACCATTATTTAACAAATTTGTGGCCAAAATTGAAGAGAAATGTATCAATTAAGTACATTAAAAAGTCTTAGATCTTTAACTTGAATCTGTGAAAAATGGAAGAAAAAACAAAAGTGTTTACATTTTTGTTCAATGTAGAAGGACGCTTCAGTGACAAAGAAATATCAGAGTGTTTTTTCATGTAGCAACAAGCAAAGTTGAAAAGTGAGTCAAACTTCATAGAGGATAGTCATCATAAATCTAAATTTGGAAACATTAAAAATTGAAATAAAGTAATAAATAATAAATACATTTTAAGATTATTTCAATTTCCTTTGGCTGCATCTGTGATCCAAAAGCATATGTATTACATGACAGTGTTCCAGTAAAACCTTAAAATAGGACTGGAAGAATACTGCACTGGAAAGAAGCAACAGGAAAAATATAGATCAAGCCACAAGGCTGCTATGAGATAATTTTAGTTTCCATTATATATCGATCAGTCTCGGCGTTCTGCATGTTTAGAAAGAGAACTGATAATCGTTTTAGCTGTAAGTCCTAGTTTCTGATACCAGTGATGCTTTCATTTTGACTTATCAGCTGCTATTGGACTTTGGGACAGATAGAGCTTTGGTAACTGTGTGCGTGTGTGTGTGTGTCTGTGTGTGCCACTGTTAACAGGCAGCACTAATCAGACCTACTCCCTCTGCCCTATTGCCAGCTGGTACATAAGCATAACTAAGTCAGTCAGATTGGATTCAGATGACGTTATGTAGTAATAATAAAATACAAAGGTCAAGTGATTCACAATCCAGACAGATAAAAGTAATCAACCGGATGACATCAGCTCAGTGCATATCATTTTCAGTAAATATAAATCGATTCAAATTATATGAGTTTTCTGTTTTCGGACCAGACGGAGAAGCTCCAGTTATAGAGTAAAGCCCTGTGGTAAAATAGAACATCCCTGACAAACGCTGTCTTTGTGGATATCTCTGTGCTTTTCACCCTGAATACTGCCTGTTGTCCCAGTCTTTGTGCCAGAGTTCTGTGTCAAAACACCACAGGGAACACAGACTGTCCCACAACTTGAAGCTAGATTCTGTCAAACTGTAAACACACAGCTGTCCGTATGCACACATTCTGTCTGCAGGCTATATCTGTGGATTCTGTACATTGTGTACTTTCTGCTGCCTGACTGCTGCTGGCTCAGAGCCCAGTTTCATGTGAGTCACCAATTCCTTGCATGACTGTGCATTAACTTGAGGCACGACACCCTGTGGACAACTAGTAATGTGGAGAATAGCTTAACTGGTGGTGTATTTGTTAAAAACATCGAACATTAATTTTTAGGCATTTTATAGCTCAAACTTAAAAAGGCTTATTATGCTAATTTTCAGGTTCATACTTTTATTAAAGGTGTCTACCAGAACATGTTTTAATGGTCAAAAACACATTTTTTTCCTCATACTGTCCATGCTGGAACACCTGTATTCACTCTCTGTCTGAGACGCTCCATTTAGCACTTGTAGGATTGCCACATGTTCTGGTTTTCCCAGAATTGTTCTCCTTGTTGAGCGACTGTTGCAGAAAATAAGTAAGAATACTCTTACTCAGGACACAAATAAGCCCGTTTTTTTGTGAAAATGTACCTTTAATTTAGAATGTCAGAGTTCCAAATAAAACCGGATTCAGTTTTTTTCCTCTTTACATTAGACATCCAATCCTGTATCTGTAAATAGGTAAAAATTAGTAGAACACAGTGACACCTGGCCATATGCCTGTACCTCTTTTTAATTGGTAGCAGAAATATGAAGGCTTACCTTATCACTCAGCAAATGCTGCACGGGCTGTCACTGTCTTAGGTAAGATATAAAGTCATTTCATATTGTTTTGTGCAGTTAGTAGGCTACTGTATTCCCCACTGTCAGTGAGATGTTCATAACACACATCACGTTTCATAACTGACACACTTGAGTGCCCTAACAGGATGTCGCAGTTAGGCTACTCTCATGTCTTGTGCTGCTGTTGGGATGATTAGGATGTCTAACGTCAGTTTTGACAAATCACCACATGTATCAGAAGCCCAAATCACTCTGAAATGACTTGACCTGGTTTGTAGGTTTCTGTAAGTTTTTAAACTTTGTGATTAGTGATCAATTATTTTTCAGCCACTGATGTACTCTGTCTGTGCATCTGTGTCCATGGCAACCAGTCTCTTTAACCCATTAAAGACTGCATGGAGATTACACGCTCCTGTTTTTGTCATGGACATGGTATACACCCAGCATTCTCACATTACTCGTACATTAATAACTTTTCTTATTCAGTAAATGGTAAGGTGGAGTTAGTGAAGTTTATATCCAGAAATGGTCAACGCTGATAACATTGCTGAGTGTTATCAGCGTGGCTGCACGTCAGGACAAATACAGGTAAGAGAGGCAATAGGGAGTCCTACAACTATAAACATAGTATATTTGCAAATATGGTTTAACGCTCTGTGTTGCATATTTTTCACAAATCAAAAGTAGCAACCCTAAGTGGCTGTCTTTTTAAACCCTTTTCCTGGAAAAGCTCAGTCTGCATTGATTGGTCAGTGTTTCTGAAAAAAAGCTGCCAGCAGGAATATGATCCAAAATCAAGGAGAAATTTACAACATCAGCAACCAAGATTATATGTTTCCCTATTGTTAGCATGTAGCTACATGTATGTTAGCAGTGTGCTTAAAGCCGTGGAATGAACAGAGAATAGTGCTATGATCTTCTGTGAAAAATCACCAATAAAAGTTTTTGAACAAAACTGACATGTCTCAGCAGGAATCTGATCTGAAGGCGAGCAGGTCATAGAGTGACAAAGCCGTATCTGAGAAGTTCTTACAGTCACATTGTGCGAGAATTCAACTTCCACCTTCTCCTCCCCTCTGTCTGTCTCTCTGTCTGTCCCTCTCACACAGCAAGCAGCTTTATCATCAGCACTGGCTTTCTGTTATTTGGATTTTGACCTGGAAAATCTGTTGAAATTCATCATTTTTTTAAATCTGTCCAGTCATATTGACCTGTAAAAATATTTCCCTATGCAAATATGTAGGCCTAACACCATGTCCTAACAGCAAGCAAATTCCTCTCTGTCCACACTGAATTTGTGAAACATGCACTTCTGGAATGTCACGTTAACAATACACTTTACCAAGCAGCTGTGTACTCAGGTAAACAAACCACTGTACCGATGAGCCGTGCATTCATATAAACAAACCACTGCACCCAATCAGCTGTGTACTCATGTAAGCAAACCACTGTACGGATGAGCTGTGCTCTCATGTAAACAAAGCGGGTAGGACATCAGCTGTGATCATTGGCTACTTTAGACGTATCCACCAAAAAGATTGGTGAGTACTCGCTGCCTTTCTGTTGTTTGTACTTTTTTAAAGAGAAAACAGTTATATTATCCGTTTTATATTAGGATATTTACTGGAAATGACATAAAGAGAACAGGCCAGAAAGACTAAGATGGAGAGAGAGCACACCTTTTTTGCCCCTCCACGCGCATACGTGGAAAGCCTATGGTGGAGAGAGCACACCTCTCTGCCCTTCCACATGCATACGAGAAAAGCCTTAATCAGAGAGGGCAGACCTCCCTGCCCTTTCATGCATCTACATGGAAAGCCTAAGGCGGCAGCAAAGACTCCCCAGGAACAGAACAGAACAAGGCAATGACAAACAGAAATGACATTGATAAGTCAGACACAACATAAATAGGAGGAGCTGAGGTGGAGGCAGGTTGCGAAGCAGATTGCAGAGGAAGCAGCAACAGTAGGCAGACCAAATCAGTTTAAATAGGGCACTCTGAATGAGATTTGCCAATTGGTTTCTTAGAAAGGAATCATGTGAGCTATCAGCTGACTCACTTCCATCAATCAGCCAATCCATCAGTTGATTGGATCAACTGATGCAGTTGAGATGTGAGCTGAGCTTGATATCATGTCCTGCCTGAACTATGGACTGAACTAACTGAACTATACTCAATATATTAAACACAAAATACAGAAAAGTTTTTTTCAGTGCAGGTAAAAGTGTCAGAATCCACACTTCTATGAATCTGTATGCACATTCATGGATTCTGACCTCCATTTCCTCACTGACCTATATTTTGTCAAGCTGGCACTGAGGTTTTAACACAGACACCACATTTGTCACCCATTTGTACTGCTGGCAGCATCTCTGCCAAACTGAATGGGATTTTACAACTGGCACTTGGAATAAGGTTAATCCTTTCTCCATGGCATTTAAAGCGCTTTAAATGATAAATACCCTCCCTTCATTTTCCAAGGTTCCAGAGGGTGAATCTGAAATGGAACTAGAGCATTTCATGGCATAAATGAATGGGTAAAGTGTAAAAATGATGTCACTCATACATGCAAAGATGTTAATGTTGGAGAGATGTGACTGATAGGTCAATTGCTGAAGTGTCTTTAGGATGTAAGGTCAGAGCAATCGCAGGGCACAAGTACCCTTATTATGGTACAGTAGCCAGGAAAAACATCCACATCATGGGTTCTGTATTATATTGCAATCTACTCTGTTGTCAAAGTTTAAATACTTCAACCCTTGATGTAAACATTTCTGTCTTTTTTCTTAAGCGTTACGTGGATGGCGGGATCAGTGACAACCTGCCGCAGTCAGAGCTGAAGAACACCATCACTATCTCGCCTTTCTCTGGCGAAAGTGATATCTGTCCCCGCGACAACTCCACCAGTTTCCATGAGCTGCGCTTCACCAACACCAGCATCCAGATGAATCTGGGGAACTTATACCGCCTCAGCAGGGCCCTGTTTCCACCAGAACCAAAAGTAAGTGATGCTTCAGCATTAGAGGGACATCCTGCTTTTGTGAGATGGTGTAGAAGGTGCAGTTAATGAAGATCAACAAAATAACAGAGAAGACAGTAACAAAAAATATGATGCAAAATGGTTAGTGTACTTTTTGCTACAGCCAGTGGGACATCTGTGGTTTAGGAAGTAGGGTTTAGGAAGGGTTGCAGTGAAGATAATAAACCCCAAACTAAGCCTTTACATGTTTATAGACAGTATAAAACAATGGATGTAGCCACTTAGTAGTCACCCATTGGTTTGTGGATTCCCATTTCGAACCGGCGATTAAGAAGTGCACCAAGTTTTGAAGCCAGTTTTTGTCGTGGCCAAATAGTGGAATTACAACTACGCAGGCGGTCATGTGATGCTATTAGGGCCCAAAAGACCCCATTGACTTACATTGGGAAAGAGACGTCTGTAAATCAATGGATGCATTTTTTTTTTTACATTATGACCCCAACAAAATGACCCATTTCAATATCAGGAGTTGATCCATTCAGTCTGTTAAAATTTGGAAAGTCTAAAAGAGCCATGCGAACAAATCATTTTATTCCCATTCAAGCTAGCAGAGCACTAAACCAGAAGGAGCCCCATTGGGCCAGAGGAAGTGTCGAGAGTGCTTGCTCTATGTGCCCAATGATGCAGAGGCAGCACCGATCATTTGGGTATTTCATACTGCAGAAATCAAGCTTTTTTGGCTTCATGCATCACTGAGCAACATTTATAGCAACAAACAGGGTCTCGCCTTCAATGCTGTACCCATGTCTCTTCATACATCCATGGTTTTAAAGCTACTATGACTATGGTATTTTGGCCATCACCATCTTGGTTTCTGGAGCTAGAAGTGACCATATTAAGATGAGAGGGTAGCGATAACCCTAACACTAGCTGCTAGCTTAGCTAGCATTGGGCATTTACAGCTATGATTAACTGTGATAATACTAATGCTAATGCTAAGTTTTGCAATTGAAAAACAGGCTTAATCCATTAAAACAAAATGTAGTAAACAGAAAAGTAACTGAACGTCCACCTCCTTCGAAGGTCTTCCAGTACAACCAAACACTGAATTAGACTTTTTTAGATGACCAAAATGTTATAATTAACTTTCATGATCTGAAAACACACTAAAGAAGTGACAGCTATGGCTACGCCTACACCTTTTCCCCCGTTAAAGGGGTTTTTTTGGTGAGTTTTTCCTTATCCGCTGTGAGGGTCCAAAGGACAGAGGGATGTTATATGCTGCAAGGCCCTGTGGGCCAAATTGTGAGTTGTGATATTGGGCTTTATAAATAAAATTGATTGATTGATTGATTGATTGATTGATTGATTGATTGATTGACCTTGGAATCTGTGGTTATGCTGTGGTTATGTAACCTAACCAGTGCTGTTGCCATGGTAACGACCTGTCACCAGACAGCACCAATCAGTCCACACCCTTAATTGTGCATAACTTTAAGCTTTAATAAAATGAAAACAAGTGACTTACATAAAAATTCACCCTCCATACAGTTCTCATGAATGTTGAAATTACGTATAGAGACCAAAACTGTAACTGCACAGTACCAAGCTGTTAACCTGTGTATTATCCTGCTGTAAAGTTTGGCATTTTAACATGGAGGTTTATGGGGATTGACTCGCTCTTTGAGCCAGCCTCAAGTGGCCTTTAAAGGAACAGCAGATTTGGCACTTTGACGTTGGTTTCATTTTACAGCCCCAGAGGTTGCCACTAGATCTACTGAGCAGGTGGCACCTTGTACAGTAGCCTCGGCAGTTGTGTAGTGGTAGTTGATGACTTTGGGTACTATTAGGTAGATGAGTAGGTGACCGAGGAGGAAGTGGGTATACTCTCCTATATATTACAATGGCTCTTTAGCTGATAGGTGAGTGTACTCTAAACAGCCAAAAAAGGAGAAAGGTATACCCTGTATACCTGGGTATTCCCTCCACCACACCACTGAGCCTCTGCCACCATTTATAAATGTGTGTGTGATGCCTGTGTTGTAAAGCACTTTAAGTGGTAGCTAAGACTAGAAAAGCACGATATAAATACAATCCATTTGCCATACGTGGTCTGGTATTATCATTAGGTTATGGTACCTAATGTTAGCTAATATTAGCAAACTTCAGAAAGATATTCTTTTATAGAATTGAAATTACTTAGTCAGTTTGCCTGTTTTATGATCAGCACGCCAGGATTGGCCAAAGTAACTCCACACTGACATTGTAGTGGCTCGCTGACAGTTTTAGGATGTATACCTCACTGTCACAACTGGATAAAGTCCCTTTAAGGCACACAGAAGAGCTGTGCATTTGTTAAATATTACTGTGATTCATATGCAGACCACTTCAGCATAAAATACCTATCTTAAAGCTTCTTTATGCCTTGACTCCATGACGTTTTGCTTTCCCCTCCACTTTCTTAATCTTCCTGCGACCCTTTTTAAGTAACACATAATGAGGTGAGCTTTGAACTTGTTGGGGTAGAACTGTGTTGCTGTTATACAGTCTGGCTACTCACCACTTTTGTCACGTGTGTCTTATGCGGTCTGGCATCTAGAGTTATGTAATTGGGTGCATTAATCTGTGTGACAGGGGAGGTGTGTTCCTACCACATTCCTAGAGGGAAGAATTACCTCTCTGTACCACGCCACATGACAAACAAGCCTACAAGCGGTAACTCTATGTCAGCTTGTCAGTACAAACACACACACTTGGCAGGTGCTGTATGACGTGCATAGGAAGGAACACAAAATTTGAATGTCAAATAATCCAGAGGACTCAGTGTATTTTGACCCACGGTAACATGTCCCTATCGGTCCAGCCAATGGGTTGGCTGTGAGCACCTCTGCTGATGTCAGAGCTATCTTTTAATGGCAATACTTGCCATTATTTTCTTAAATGAATATTTTTACATTTTTTGGAAGTTTGCTTTTTTACAGAGACCTAGGTGAGAAATTTGCTACCAATCTTATGTGTGTTAATTCAGTAGGGTATGGAAGATTTAAAATGCCTAAATAAAAATGAATCAACTACAGAAATCAAGTGAAATTCACCTTGTTATGTGTATTTCCTTTTTAATGTTAGCATTTACTATGTCATTTGTATTATTATATTACTATTTAATGAAAAACACGTGCTAAAAGGACAACAATTAGTTTTTGTCTTTAATAACTGAATGATTCATTTTTATGGCAAGAATGTTCGTTGTCCACATTGAAATCAAACCACAAGAGCTATATTGCATTTTAGTGTTGTCGAGTACAGGCATTCTATAGCCCTCTGCTGGACAACACTGGATACAGTTCTACACTTTCTTTTCTAAATCAATGTCCTTTAAACACACGATTTTTACTCACTGTGTCATACACAGTGAATGCATACATAAAAAAGAAAGACACATAACAGTGTGACTTGTATTTCACTGTATATATTTTTTTAAATTTAGGCTGGCAATTAGCTTAACATAGGATAGCATAGACTAAAATTGCTGTAGCATAATTAAGGCCTTTTCACATCGTGGATGAAATGCAAGAACGAAATGAAAATACAGTATATTAGTCAACATTTTTTTGCGTTCCACCCTTTCACACAAATGCTTTTTCATTGAAAAATAAATGTTTTGATCATTAAACAATAATCAATTCATGGTTTTCATCATTCATGACTGGATTGAACAGAATCTAAATGTATTTATCATTGTTAGTGTTTGTCATAAAGCAAAATCAGTGACATATTTTACATGTTAGAAGATACTTGAAGACATGTAAAATGACTGGAGACTGTGTAGTACTGAATTGTGGAGTTAAACCATTAAACTGCTTTTCATCATTTCTGTGTCCAGGATTTTTTGGGCAGTCTAAAAGCCTGGTCGATTACTCACTAGAGCAATGCTTATTATAATCCCTTCCCTACAATGTCATTGAGTCCAAGTGAACATTTGTGCCAAACTTAAAAAAAATTCCTTCAAGATATTTTTCAGATATCACGTTTTCAAGAATGAGACAGATGAGGTCACATAGACCTTAACCTATGACCACCAAAATCTAATCAGTTCATCCTCTAGTCCAAGTGAACGTTTATGCAAAATTTGAAAAAATTCTCTCAAGGCGTTCTTGAGAAATAGCATTCACAAGAATGGGACAGATGTACGTTTGTACAGATGGACAACCTAAATATAATGCCACAGCCACAGTTGCACCGGCACAGAGGCATCAATACAAAACAAAAGTTATGGATTCAGTGTGGATAGGCACATAGATGGGTGTGTGATTTATTAGCACAAATTATTCATGGTTGATGTGAAAAGACCTTAACTCTTGTGTATGTATGGTTTTAACGAAGGTGATATAACATGTTATTCAGTGAACCTTAGAGATGCAGGCAGTCATATCTTTGAACTTTGGACAGAGCCAGGCTTACTGTTTCCCCGTGCTTCTAGTCTATATGCTAAGCTAGGGTAACCATGTCTGACCATGGACAAGATATCTATCCCACAGACATATTCATTAAAAAAAAATTTATTGTAGAAATTCAGTAAAAGAAAATCTGACAATTGAATAAGATGTATAATGCAATTTCTATTTTTTGTTATTAATTAATTGTCTTCATTAAAATATCTTACCAGACAGTTAGGTATGGCAAAAAAAAAAAGCAGGGTTGCGATGCTTAACAGCAGACAGTGGGTTAGACTGGCAGTCCTAAAGGGTCAAAACTCCAACAATAGTTTTAACATAAAAAAGAGCTTTATTGTGAAGCACTGTACAACAATAAATGAATTAAAAATTGTAAGAAAAAATGTTTTCCCATCTTTGAGATGTACTGTCTTCCTCTCCACAGGTTCTGGCTGAGATGTGTCAGAGTGGTTATAAGGATGCTCTACGCTTCCTTGAAGAGAACAGTGAGTATCCTGCTACTGTGTTACCATGGTGATCTCAAATAGGCTTACCTAGTTATGATGCATCCCTATCAGCCTTTAGTTTAACCCTTGGACAGTATCAATGATGTCATGTTTTGTGGTGCCAGACCTGCTGATGCTAGAGCGTCCGACCTCAGGCCTCGCCCCTCCAGAGAGCATGCCCACCTGCTGCTGCAAGCATACAGAAACCACCAGAGAGTGGGTGCTCCGTAGGCTCCGCCTACTGCGAAAACAGCACTGGTGGCTGGATGAGCAGATCGTTCTGCCTACTCCCATCAAGAAAGGTGCAGTGTCATCCCAGAATGTCATTTTTTTTAGTGATGCAATACATTTTGTAATGCCTCTTTAAAGTGGTGCGTGTGGTTGACTGACGTCTGTGTGTCCTTCAGTGTTCTGCGAGGCCTGCCAAGACAAACCTGGCCTGATTGCCAAGGTTTCCGACATGCTGCCAGTGAGAGTGGCCTCTTACATGCTCATGCCATACACACTTCCTGTACAGTCAGCCTACTCAGTGGCCCAGAGGTGAGTATAGATCTGAACATTACAATATCTCACCTTTTACCAAAAGAGTTCTGCTTTTAAATCTCATTTCCACTCATCTTGTATAAAAAGTCAGGTCCATGACCAAGCTATCCGTTTCCATGTTTAACATCAGTTTAGTGCCTGTTGATATAATGTTTCTGCTCTGCTTCAGGTTTGTGGAGTGGATCCCAGAGGTGCCAGCTGATATGCGCTGGCTATTTGGGGTTGCAGGTGGCATGTACCAACAGGCCTGGAAAGGAGCACCAACCAGCTCCATAAGGTGATAGATGATTTTTCATACAGTGCAATACAGTGTTTAGGTTTAGTTATCCACCTAAAACAAAGAGGTTGTATATGAAAAATACAGAAAATCACTTAGAAATACATCCAACGAAAGATCTCAAAGTAAAGAATACTCACATTACTAAAAACTAGATAAACTAGAATTTTCACAGATAAATGTCTGTGAAAACATGGATGCTTCACACACGTCTTCGCTCCAACAGCACATAAGATCTATATCAGCAGCACAGTTTGAAGGTGGACACCCAAGATTGGTGTCACCAGTTTAAGTATCTGACCAAATGAGTCCCTTCTGTTCCTGAGATATGACATAGAGTAATGGCCAGAAACGTGTTTTATGCAGAACATTATGATGTCACAGAGAAGTTGACCTTTGACCTTTTGGATATAAAATGTCATCACTTCATTGTTTTATCCTATTAGACATTTGTGTTTTATCATAATTAGCTTAAGAATTCTTGAGTAATGGCCAAAACATATTTTGTGAGGTCAAACTGACCTTCGACTACAAAATTCTAATCAGTTTAAAGAAATTCCCTTACGATGTTGAGGTGAATGAGACAGATCAGTCAGGTCACACTGACCTTGACCTTTGACAATTGAAATTCAATCAGCCTATTGTTGACTCCAAGAGAACATTTGTGCCGAATTTGAAATAATTCCCTAAGGGCGTTCTTGAGATATCGTGGTCACAAGAATGAGATAGACGAGGTCACAGTGACCTTGACCTTTGACCTATGACCACCACAGACTAATCACTATATCGTTGAGTCCAAGTGGACATTCTTGAGATACTGTGTTCATGGGACAGATGGTTCTTTTACCCCTCATAGACTTTCACACATTACATAAAACAATGTGTTTGCTTTTGAACTGTTGCCTATTGTCCTATGCACATTTTTTTTTTCAAATAAGTGAAACAAACTCTGCAATTAACTTTACAGTGAGCCCTGCCTGAGGAAATGCACGAGCACACCGCCTCTACCGTCAGAGTGTGACAAAGCCATGCAGAGGAACCCCCTGCCTGCTCTCTCCGCCCTGGACCTGCACGGCAGCTACTGGGAGATCCCCAACTCTTCCTCCTCCTCATCCAACCATCATTCTCACGTCATCCCCTCCTCTCCACAACAAGTCTGCTTCTTTGTTGGCTCGCAGGATGAACCTTTCAGCCCAGCACAACAGTAAAATGATTTAGAACCTGCACTTTAACTCTGTGGTCAAATATCCACTCTGGAGCTGGTGGTTTGATGAGTGGTAAACATTTGAACCAGTAACCAATGGTGTGTAAATGTTTTAAGGAAACACATATTTATGTCTGACTCTGAACACTCCAGGCAGCACCAAGTTTATTATATTTTAATGAGTGCTCTGGAAGACAGAGTCACAGCTTACTCAGGATTATGGATGTGTGTGTATGACCTGTTTTGATATACAGCACAGAAATATGTCTAGTTTTACAGTCTAACTACAACCCCACCCTCTTGTTTAACAAGTACTTAAAAGTAGCATTCTTTCCACATTCCAATATAGTTATTCAGTCAATTCATTTGTCTCTCCATGAGTGGCGCTCTCTATCTGTTTGTCCTTTAGATCATGTCTGTTTGATTTCACAGTTGTGAGATATCTCCAAGGGCCATATGAGGACTTTAAGGTGACATGATGCATTTTCTGATGCCCATACTGGAGGTTTGCTGGTCTCATTTCTTAACATTTTAAAGCTGGAGTGTGGAACTTTTGTCTCCCCTCTCTGGTTGTGAGGGTAATTAGATGAACACTATTGACATCAGCTTATATCTCCCCTGCCCCCAGGAGCGCTCTTTTATCTACTTTAATCCTTCCTCTGAATGCTGAGTTTCTTGTTTTATCTGACGCATCCCGTCCAAAATCTTGGACACCTCTTAGGATTTTCCAACCTAGTTTGGGGTTGCTGTGGCTCAGGAGGTAGAGCAGGATGCCTGCTAATCTGAAGATCCATGGTTTTTATTCTGGCTCCTCCAGTCAGCATGTGGTTGATACTCAACCCTGCTATTAAACCTTGTATAATATAGCCTCAGCCACCAGTGTGTGAATGTGTGTAAATTGGTGAATGTTGTATGTGGTGTAAAGTAGAGGTGGGAATCACCAGAAGATCCACAGTACAATATTGTCACAATACTTAAGTCAGAATACTATATTATTGCAATTTTAATATGTTGCAATATACCGAATATTGCAATAAAAATTTATGGCGATTTATTTCGACACGTGAACCCCTGTTTTATTTAATAAGATAAAGTTTTCAGTCTGTTGGTCTCATTTCAGCCATTTTTTGCAGCAGCAAAATGTATCAGGTGGACTGAAATAGCTATTGGTTATATTATTCTAGTAGGCTACCTAAAGTATAATTTTCTGTTTGTAGAAGACCAGAAAGGCACTAGACAATACAAGTCCATTTACCATACTCCTAGTTGCTGGTCCTTCCCCTTGGTCTCTCCCTTTGTCCTGCCCGCTTTTAGCATCACTGTCACCACAGATACCACAACTTTGTAATGCTGCAAAATACAGAGAGTTTTCCCTGACAGCTTTCGGCTTAATCAGCATTGTTTGAACTTGTTTGGCAAGGGTGTGAATGTCACGGATGTTTGTTTATATGTTAATGTCCCAAGCAAGGAGTGCCTTGGTAGTTGTGTGGTTATAGCGCACACCACATGATTGTAATGTCTCAGGTTGATCCAGGCCCTGGGACGTTTGCTGCATGTCATACCTCCTGTCTTGCCCTGTTTCCTGTCTGCTCTGTGATGGAAAGGCAAAAATGCAAAAATACACCATCTAAAAAAAAATAATAAAAAGAACATTCCCACACTCTAGTTTTAGTCTTGCCAGCAGGGTATATTTTTAACATTTTTTTTATTTAATTTATTTTTAATCTTTACAATTTTTAAAAGCTTTTTTGGTCTACTACTCAAAAATATTACCTGCCACTTTTGAAATGTATGCACTGGGTGAAGTAATGACATTTGACTAATTTAGACATAATTCTAGGTTGTTGTCACTCAGTGTATGATGTATTTAAAAAAAAAACATTGTTCTGGCCAAAC
>JAPZEB010000015.1:1879264-1892258 GCA_029783705.1 Chaetodon striatus | reverse complement strand
CGCAGTGTTCTGGTGGGATAATAGGGCACTATGAGCTCTCTGAGATATGATGGAGCCTGATTATTTAGAGCTTTGTAAGTAAGGAGAAGGATTTTAAATTCAATTCTGGATTTTATAGCATTCATGGTGCCTTCACAGATGTGCTAGTTACCCATGATGCCATGGGCACTAACCCACCTTCCTACCATCACAGGTGATGGCTTTGAACTTTGAGCTAGTAACAGTCTGGATGGTCCCTTCCCTCTTTGGCCCAGTGACACGACGTCCATAATGGACTTGTCAGACCATAGCACTCTTTTCCACTTTGGGTCAGTCCATCTCAGATGAGCTCGGGTCCAGAGAAGTTGGTGTTTTTGGATATTGTTGATATATGGCTTTCACAATGGTTTTCTTAAGTGTTCCTAAGCCCATGTAGTAATATCCTGTATACAATCATGTTCATTTTAATGCTGTGCAGTGTGAGAGGTCAAAGGTCATGGACATTCAGTATTGATTTTTAGCATTGCTCCTTACGAGCAGAGATTTCTCTGAATTCTCTGAATCTTTTTGATGAAATTATGGATTGTAGATGGTGAAATCCCTAAATTCCTGCAACTGTGCATTGAGAAATGTTATTCTTGGACTGTTTGCCCACACAGTTTTTCACAGAGTGACCATCCTAGCTTGTGAGCAACTGAGCCTTGTAAAGGTTGCCTTTGTCATACCCAATCATGATACTATTACAGTACGTGTTACTGGTTAACCTGATTACCTGTGGAATGGTCCATACCAGTGTTTTTTTTTTTTTTTTTTAGCATTTCACAATTTTTCCTAGTCTTGTGTTGCTCTTGTCCCCATTTCTCTTGTTGACATCAAATTCAGAATGTATTCAGTGTATATTTACAACAAAACAACTGAATTGGAATTGAGTTTGTATGTAATTGCCAATATCTCTACAAAACCGCAAAATAATCATATGATATCTCTCACATTAGTATTTTATTTATACATAATCATACAGTAGCATATGTACTGCTGTAGCTACTTAGTGAGTTTATGATATTTCTCTGCTACATTATTTTAATACCAGACAAAAAGTAGAATATTATAGGGACAGTGCATCTGTTCATTCTATCAGGAGGCTGTACTGTACTGTGCATTTGGAAGTAGATGTTGATGTGTTTAATTTGTTGAAGACTGGATGAAAATTACACAACATAAAAGTAATAATGCGGATTTCATAGACAGTGTGGGATGAGGTAGTTAAAATAGCATCAGCATCTGTGACTGTCAGAATAAGGCAAAGGTTTACGCTTCAGCAAACAGCTGCAACAAGCAGCAAAGAAATGTCACATTCCAGAGCCGACCACGAGAATCCTTCTTCACACTCCTACACCAGTCATCCTCAGTGTTTACCTAGACTGTCCAACCCACTCTGCTGTTTTTTGATAGCATCGTCTTGCTTTTATAAATTGTGAAAAAAAATCTCCATTACATCCTTTACCGTGTTTATCAAAGACGAACCTGCAGTAGCATTTTCTTGTAGGACATAGAGGGTCCCAGTTAGCACAAGGTGATGCTGTTGACATCATGATATCAGTAGGAATATTTTTGGATGTTTATATCTATTATGTAATGACATTGAATGCAAAAATCACAAAGTAAGCAAACTGACCTGTGCTCCACTCTGCATTACATAACACCACAGTCTTCATTTTTTGTGTATAAAACAAAAACTTTTGAAAGTCGATAAATGATAAATAATTATTCCCCATCCAAGTTTTCCTCAGAAAATCCTCTCATCATCCTCCCTCCTGACTTCTCAACAGCTTCCTCAACAACTCACACCAGCCCAGCTGCTAAGCAACACTCTGTTGTCATTTAGTTTTAGTCATGTAGCAGGACTGTGAGTTCATATTAATACATTGCAGTGATATCACAGTGTTGTAAGATTCCAGATATGGAGGTATTATCACAGGGTTTTTCCTGGCTCAAAATGAAGCAGAGGTGGTACCATCCTGATCATCTGCATGCACGTACAAGTGTACCATGCCCTCAACTGGCTCAAGGAAACACACATTACAAGTAACGTCTTTTAGGAGTTCTCATAATTGATTTATAATTGAATGACTTAAAAAATACAGTTTTTTAATTCATTGTGGCCTAATTGGAGGCAATAATTTGTCTACTCTTAAAGCGACCATGGCTTTACCAGCCCTCGCCATTAGGCTGTTACGTGTGGTGCACCAGTACATTGAAATGGAGTGGACCCACAAGAGGCACATGGAGCAGTGTTCACAAATGCCAAGTCTGACTACCATTGACTACAGCATTTACATACTCTAAATGGTGATATATATCTATTATTACACAGTAGGGAAAAGGTGATTTAGTGATTTTTTGTTGTGGTGGCAAAGACATTACCAGTAGAAACACTATTGAGCACTGGTGTGGCCCCAGCTTTGCTTCAGTCCAAAACAGATGGCTCTTTTGTCCCTCTTTAGCAGTTTTGGTAGCGCCTTTCCCTTTGCGCTGTGCTCATTATGATAGCACCACCAACAGAGGTGTAAATATAGACTGTGCAGGCAGTATGGTTGCACTGCGGCCTGTGGGGTAGAGGGGCCCATAGAGGGAGGAGGCCCTTGCAAGTGATTCAGATTCAGAGAGGAATGATTAAAAAAAAAAGCTCTTAGTCTAAAAACGATACCATTTGCTACATATGTCCTCAAAAAGGAAAACCAATCTACGTCATGGTTTACTTTTTTTATTTTTATTTTTTTAAATACAATTTTCCCAAAATTTCCCTATTTTTCCGATTTTGGATTAGGGACAGTGGATTGAGTGCTTAAACCCTCGGTGTGACCTCTGCCTGATTTTGTGAACATGACATCCTGGAAATGCAAACATTTCAATACACTGATCACAATTTACTGGATATGGAACATGATATATACCCGAATAACTACTTCTTCAACTCCATCAACAATAACTGCTGCTACTACACAGATGAACACTGATGGTAAATTATCAATTATACACATTAACAGCAGGAGTCTATATGCACATTTTACAAACATCAAGGATTACCTGAGTCAATTTGCACAATGATTCAGCATCTTTGCAATATCTGAAACATGGATCAACACGGAAAAAAAGGGTGGACTTTGAACTTCAAGGTGTTGGACAATTTGTCAACAACATGCTTGAATGCATTTCACGTGCATTATACAAAGAGAAAAATAAACCTGTAGCTGCATACACAGGACACCAGGTTCCAGTACTGAACTGTTCAAGGAATGACTGGAGGAAATGTTTGCAAAAAAAGTCATAAAACAATCTGCGAAGACTTCAATATCGACCTGCTTAAGCCAAATAAACACTAAATGACCGAAGATTTCATTAATACAATATAAACTTATATTCAAAAAATCACCAGACCCACCCGGATAACTTCCCACTGTGCCACTCTAATCGACAATATATTCACAAATGACATTATGAACAACACAATAAGTGGACTTTTAATCAGTGGTATTAGTGACCATTTGCCAATTTTTACAGTGTTAGACAGCTACAAGACTAATCAACCTGGCAATAAAACAGTATACAGAAGAGTGAGAACACAGGAATCAGTAATAGTATTCAAAAGTGACTTAATGGCACAAAATTGGGACACCACATACAACAGCAATAACATCAGTTATGTATATGAGGAATTCTTAAGAATATTTAGAAGATTATCTGATAAAAGCTGCCCTATAAAAATAATCAATAGGAGACTAAAATATGCAGATCATCTTTGGATTACAAAGGGGTTACAAAATGCCTGCAAAAAAAAATAATAATAATAATAATAATACATGTTAGAGAATTCATAAGACAGAGAACCAAGGAGGCAGAAAATAAGTATAAAAAATATAAAAACACGAGATAACAAATATTCTAAGTATAACCAGGAAAGAATATTATGATAAACTATTAGATGATAATAAGAATAACATTAAAGGTATATGGAAAATATTGAACAAATCAGAGTTCAGTGTTCCTCACAACAGTGGATGAGAAAAGATTCTAGATACTGTTGCTAAATGTACAAATAAGACATCTACTGACTGTGATGACATTTATATGGCTGTTGTGAAAAGGGTAATTGAGGGAATTTCGAAACCATTCATGTATATCTGTAATTTATCATTTCAAATATGTACATTTCCAATCAAAATGAAAATAAGTCATACCTCTGTATAAATCTAGGAACCAACACCACTTCACAAACTACAGACCTGTTTTATCACTACCTCAGTTCTCCAAAATCCTAGAAAAGCTTTCAGTGACCAGCCGGAGAAGTCCATAGACAAACACAAATTACTCACTGAAAGTCAACATGGACTCAGATCTAACAGAGAAACATCACTGGCATTAACAGATTCAGTTGAGGAAATCACAAACTCACTAGACCAAAAATTGTGTACAGTTGGAATATTCATAGACATAAAAAGGCTTTTGACACAATAAACCATGATATATATTATTCAATAAACTAGAATGGTATGGCATTAGGGCTAAAGCGTTAGCTTGGTTGAGGAGTTATTTGTCTAACAGAACGCAGTTTGTGAAGCTGGGTGATCAGTGTTCAGCATGTCTGGACATTACTTGTGGTGTCCCCCATGGGTCAGTGTCGGGCATTAAATTGTTTATTCTGTATATCAATGACTTGTTCAACATATCAAAAGTATTAAAACCTGTATTGTTCGCTGATAATACAAATATGTTTTGCTCTGGCAGTGATTTTCAAGTTTTAATGCAGGTGATCAATTCAGTATTGAGTAAATAAAAAGTATGGATAGTATAGATATAAAATATCATTAAACCTAAACAAAACAAGACTGATACTTTTTGGAAACTGCAGAACTAATACACAGATAAAGATTCATTTGGATGGGTTTAATATTGAAAGAGTTAATGAAATCAAATTCGTTGTGTTGACAATAGTCTACCAAATTTGCTGGAAATCACATATTAAGCATGTACAAACCAAAGTATCAAAAAGTATTCTAGTATTAAATAAAGCAAAGCAGGTCCCAGATCACAGGTCACTCCCTGATCTATACTGTTCACTAGTTCTTCTGTATCTAAATTACTGTGCTGAGGTTTAGGGCAACAACTACGTAAGTACAACTCATCCATGACTTATTTTGCAAAAGAAAGCAATTCAGATCATTCATGGGGCAAACTCATTATTTTTTAAGTCAAAACTCTTAAAACTTGATGATCTTGTTGAATTGAATACAGCACAAATAATATTTCAAGCAAAAAGCAATTTACTACCAGAAAATATTAAAAAAAATATTCATTGAAAGGTAAGGGGGCTATAACTTGAGGGGGGAAATTAAATTTCAAGACTGTCTGTGCATATGGCAAGGAATACGTTTTTGTATTTCTATCTGTGGAGTGAAACTATGGAGCCGTTTGAGGGCTACCCTTTATTTATTGATTTATTCACTGCCATCAGTTTTGTGTATGTGTTTGTATGTATATTAGTATAGTTTGTGTATGAATGCATAGTTTGTGTGTATACACATACACAGTTAATTATTGAACAGCTTTATAGTGACAGGGAGCTACATAATTGACTATTATTAACAAATGGAGAAGGGGAATAAATATGTTTGTATTTCCTCCCATTCACAGTAACCTGCTTTTTTTTTTTATGTCTCTCTACCACTGTATGACTATTTTTATAACTAAAAAACTAAATTATATGCTTTTTTCACAGAAGCTATAAAAGTTCTTACTTTCTTTGATATTTTTGTCAGGTATGCAGTGATAACTGCTGGGTAATATGTATGTTGATGCTGTCCAACGTCAAAGACAATACATGCACAATGTCGTGCACTAGGGCCCATCATAATAGTGTGCACTAAGGCCCGTCGTAACTGCCTTACACCACTGTCCACCACATCGTGTACTAACAGTATTGAAGTTACAAATTAGATAAATATAGATATAGATATAGATATAGATCTTTCTTGATCCTTTCTGACATTAACGCTAGAACTACCAACCGGTAAAATTTACCTGCGGCTGTGTTTTAACTATGTATTACTTTTTCCCCAGTCTGTGACTTTTCTTAAAGTGTGTCATGAAGCACCCCTTATTGTTAAGAATTCTCAAGATAAAGCCAGATTTAAAAAAAAAAAAAAAAAAAAAAAAAGTCCATTTATACCCATAATAATCATAGTCATTTTCACACTATTAATTTTACACATTTAGATAAACATTTCATGTCTCTGTGGCAAAGTATTTTGTCAACTATGTGTGATAGAGTAGCATCATAGGTCATAGGCTAACCTTCGCTATGGACAAGAGAAAAAGATTTATGGATGTACGTCAGGCATTAGACATTTCCAGTGCAAGTTTATTATTATATATTTATAGTAATCTTATCACTACAGCTGTGGCATTTAGTTATACACCCATGTATAGTACAGTGATAAATAAATGAACCTTGTATGTACAGGTACTAGGTTCATTATTTTATTCTACAAAGTCTTGTACCTCAAAAATCAATGCATTTCAGTAGCAAGTAAAATTAACCTGTTGGCAGTTTTAGGTATACAGCGACCCCTAGTGGTTCTAGTGTTAATTGAAATCTAATTTTTCAGGGCCTAGGATTCAGTATTGTTGGTGGGCAGGACTCAGCACGTGGTCAGATGGGGATTTTTGTCAAGACCATCTTTCCTCATGGAGCTGCAGCAGCTGATGGACGATTGAAAGAGGGTAATCACTCCTTTCATTCTGTGTTACTGAACTAAATTAAGAGATTATGTTGGACAGCAAAATGTATCATAAGAGAAACTGTGAGCCACGTTTACATTTGAGTCTAATTGTGAGCTTCCCTGTGTAGGAGATGAGATTCTGGAGGTGAATGGAGAGTCTATGCAGGGACTCACACACCAACAGGCCATCCAGACCTTCAAGGTAGACTGCATGATTACAGATAAGTTCTGTCTAACAGTGCTGTTAAAGCTGTACTTGGTAACTTTAAAATACTTTTTGTCAGATTTCCGGAAACTGCAACTGTGTCCACAAAGTATTACAAGAGACAGATCTGTCTGTCTGTTTGTGACCCAACCGCCATATTAAAAAAAACAGTCAAGTAAAACCTGAGCACCACCTACCAGCTGGATCACAAATTCTCATTTTACAGCTAAACTGTCACTAAAATGTTTCTGAAAACATTTGAGGAAAGAAATAGGCAAGGCAGTAACCGAATAATAATTCATATTTGATAAGCGCAGTCTCGTTCAAAAGTTTGACAGCAGTTCAGAAGTACTGATTGACATCTGCATTGGAGACTCCTCAGGTCTGATTGGTTGTTTCGCATGAGCCATGGTAGATTCTTGCAGATGTCATTAGAAGCATGGAGCAGGAGGAGGAGGAACATGATTTCTCAGTTTAAGCAAACATGTCAATAAATTATTTTCATAGAAGATCCATGTGTAGCTTTGGATCAGACATGAAAAACTTAAGAAAGTCAAACTTTTACATTTCTAAATTATTTGAAATGAAATATGTAAATATTTATGTTCACAGTTTGGTCATGTGGACTGCCCTGATCAGTTTTTTTGGTGGAAAGACCAAAGACTTGTTAAAATAAGCATATGCATTTTTTAAAGGTTTAAACTAAAACGATTGTCATCTCTACTACCTTAATATTTAACCCAACTGTTATTCTTCCAACAGCAACTGAAGAAAGGTGTTGTGACACTGACAATTCGAACTCGCCTGCGCAGTCCTAGCTTGACACCCTGTCCAACCCCCACCCTCCTGAGCCGCTCCAGCTCACCCAATTCCAACACCAGCGGAGGAACACCTGTCCCCTCAGGGTTTGAAGAGGCTGATGGCCACAGGGGCCCCGGTCCTGGTCCAAAAGACTGCATCATCATGGAGGTCACACTTAATAAAGGTTGGCTGACTTGATGGAGAACCCCAAGATACATTCAGATACCAGCCCTTGGTTTTCGTCTTCCTGTTTGAAAATGTTCCGCTGGTGTCTCGGTCTGACACAGACAAACAGTGAATTTGTGTTGTATTTATACACATGTCAAACCAACACGCAATATCACAATGCAAGCAGCTCAAATCAATCACAGACATACAGACAGTAGAGCTAAAGAAAAGATGGACAACACTAATGCTGGGTAATCAGGTCTGGCTCACAGTCAGAATTCCACTTGATCCCAAAGGTGTTGGATAGGGTTCAGTCAAATTCTTCCACATCAAACTAGGAAACGGAGCAGACTTTTTGTCATGTTGAAACAGAAGTTGGAAGAGCACTACTACAAGGTTCATATAGTCATAAAATGCCTCAGAAAGTTTCGAAATAAGAAAAAGCTATTTTCCAGGCCTGAATATAGTTTTGAATTAACAGAATATTTTGGGGAAAAAAACTGAATATCCATTGTTTAGGCTAAGGTTTAGATCTGTTCACAAAAATCCCAAAACATGTCTGACATTACATGAAATACATTCATTGTACTACTTCTTTCAGATCTAGTGCTGTGATGCATGATTGTTGAAACCTCATTAGTATCACATGATACACATAGACCAGACTGGGATTGTTTTATCACCAAGGCCACACCCCCTTTTGGGGGAAAGAAACATGATGTCACATCAGGAGAGAACCAGGAAAATGCCAAAGAGTTGTTGTATAGCAGGTTTACCAAGGCTTACACATCGACATCTGAGGCACATAAGATATGTGAATATTCACTGTCTGTGAGGTAAATTGCTAAATGACGCTGGTGCGAGTTACTACTGATGGATAGCTAACTTCAGTACGGTCATACAGTATAAAAGCATCTCAACAAAATCTCAGCCCAGATCAAACAGTTGGCTACTAACAGGTTTGTTATTTACAGACATAATGTAGCCTAAGTATACCTAGCTATTCAATCAAAAATTCATATTTGATTGAATCTCCAAGTATCTGGATCTGATCTGGACATCTATAATATCAGGGCACCGTGTTGGATCATTGATCCACTTGGACATGGGAAGACTGAAGGGACATGACACCGATCAACCCTCATTTGTTAAGGCATGTATAGCTCAGGTTCAGGCAAGGTCACGAAACAGTTATTGGACATAAATGCATACAAACTTGTCAAAATTGTATGATGTACATGTAAATGTACATCATACAATGTCCTCTCTCTGAAATGACCACAGCAGCAGTTAATGCTACAACCATAGACTATACAGTCTGTGGTATGGTGAAATTGAGCACAGTTTATTTGACAGAGTTTGCAGTTCAGGGTACCAAGATGCCACCAAATTATGTCTATACCACAGGTCACTTCTAGGGTTGCCACATCACAAAACAGTTATTAGACATAAATGCATACACACTTGTTAAAATTGTAATCCAAACAGATGTCAAATTGCATTGATATCTATATGACCTTCAGTTTTTCTTCAAAACATTAAGATGTTTTGGAACCAAGAAGCTCAAAGCAGGAGAGACAGACCCTGACCAAAAATGTACTGAAGTAAGGGGACAGTATGTCCTCATGCTTTTGTATCGTGAATTCATGATGTGCTTGTTGTGGCTGTAATATCTCATGATGAATTACATATGTGGGTTGGCTGTAAAACTTTAGACAAAGTCTTGTGCAATTTTTGCAGTGATAGCTAATTTGTTTTTTAGAGCCTGGTGTTGGTCTTGGGATTGGGGTTTGCTGCCTGACCCTGGAGAACTCTGTTCCTGGTATCTACATCCACAGCCTGGCACTGGGATCTGTGGCCAAGATGGACGGCAGGCTCAGGTACAAACATCAGGGTCATCTTTAATTTGAAACTTATGGATGCAGTTGAAGTTAATATGTAGTCACACTGATGCCAAGATACCAGATGAGCAGCACATTTTTCATATAAGCTCACTGATTGAAAAGTGTAATAGTGATTATTTTATTGCATCGCATCGTCCAAAGCCTTTGTGCTCCACTGTCTCGCAGGTTCCCTCGTATTGCAGCTACACCTAGATAGTGTTTCATGGTTGTGCTGCTGCCGTGGTCCTGCCTGATGCCTCCTACTGCTGCTGTTACGATTAGTCATGCTTGTACTGTTATTATACAAATACAATTATTATTGTAACATACATATACTATCATATATTAATATATATACCTACAACATATTGTACCACAGTTACCGTAATTATGACTATAATATTGTTACTTAAGTTAATGCTGTTGTAAGCTATTAGCATTGCTGTCTGCCCTGCATCTCTCTCCGTCTCTGTCTCAATTTCTCTCTCTGTCTCTGTCTCTCTTTATGTATGATTTTGTCATGTGGATTACTGTAAATTTATTATGTTGATCTGTTATGTATGGCATCTCTTGCATGTCTGTCCGTCCTGGAGGAGGGATCCCTCCTCAGCTGCTCTTCCTGAGGTTTCTACGAGTTTTCCCTTATCCGCTGTAATGTCCAAGGACAGGGAGATGTCGTATGTTGTAAAGCCATCTGAGGCAAATTGTAAACTGTGATATTGGGCTTTATAAATAAACCTGAATTGAACTGTCACTGACACACTATGTCAAACATGAGGCATAAACTACACAAGACAGCATGAAAACACTTTGTTGTGCCCTTGCACGCACTGCTTTCAATGCACCATCCCTCCTACTCTCCTGCTATCACTTCACCGTGCAGTTATATAAACAAGAATATAATCAATCAATACTTCCTTAACAACCTGTCAATCTGTCCTCTGTCTCTGAAATCATTTGAACAATGGGGACAAAGTGCCACCAAATGGCGGGGTCAATCCAGGGCAGGAAACGAACACTTGTCCCCACTTCCCTACTGATAAGTATGAGGAATTAATTTTGGTTTGACAGCACCTTTTACGACAGCAATGTCAACTCTGTATGTCGGAGCTTGTCAGTGTCAGTGAACACACCACACTCGTACTTTTCAAATCATTATGCGCCTTCAGGTACATTATGTAACTTTGACATAACGTATAACAACGGATAACGTCGGTCGCTGACTGTGATGGATTTCAGGTTTCAAGTCTGCATGAATGAAAAGCTGCCCAAGTGTACACCAAAATATCATTAAAACATGAGCATAAAGTAGCTAGGGTATATATTATATATGTGAAATGGCTATTATGGGGTGTTGAGGGCTGAGTACTTAGAAAACCCGAGGAATAAAAGGCAGCAATGGGCGTTACTTATAGCATTGTAACTGGCAGCGGACGACCGTTACACTTTGATGTTCACGACTCCCTCCAACGACGGTACAGTTTACCGTTAGCTAGGCCAAACGGCACTGTTGAATTCACGTTATGTTTTGGCGACTGAATTAAACGGTGTGAAGTTAGCTAGGCCTCGAGTTTAACTGTTAATAAACCCCTCAAATGGTCGGACATTTTCTCACATCTGTAACACACACAGCGTGAGAGCCCAGTAATCCGCATTTTGGATGACCCCGACGAAACAGTGAGACAGGCGGTTGAGATTAAACAATACCCTAACAATTCTTCCCTAACAATAGATATTTGAAGAAGGTTATAAAAGGGGGAAACAAGTCTTACCCAGCACGTAAATCGTAGCAAAGTTTCATGAACACTGAGATTCCCTTTAGTCTGCTTTATCCTTCAGTACACCTGCTGCTCAGGACGTCCAAATTAGCGCCAGTCTCACGGCGAAAACTGCTCACTTGGTCCATCCATCCCAGCGATATCCGCTAGTTTCTGCTCGCCGACTAAATGTCGTCTCCTGCCGAGTGGTGAGCGGTTAAGCAGGGGAACACTGAGAGGAGAAAAAAAAATACCAGTTGCGTCTCCCCCCTCCTCCTCCTCTTGTCTGGAGAGAGCTGCCCTGACCAGCACCGTGTTGGCCCGGAGCTTGCAGATACTAGCTCGCCTCCGTCTCTTGTTGATTTCGCAGAAACGGGCAGGGAGCAGGGCCGAGGATATTTCGTCAGTGTTCGGTGCCGTTTTCTTAAAGGGGCCGTTAGCGGGGAGTGATGCTCGGGAGGCAGCAGCACGGAAACACAGCCGCCTCCTACCACCGCCCTGTGGCTGCAACACTCACACTGAATTATAAAACACGTGGGTAAACAATGGCCTCATTATAATGTCATTGAGCATTACTGTAAATTACCCAGCAGACTCATAATGTAATCACTGTCCTGTTCCATCTTCGTGCACTGAGTTTTGCCTTCATCTCTTTATTCAAGCAAATTAAAATGCATGAATGCATTAATGTGAATGCCAATTTTAAAGGAGGGTACATGGGGTCCACTTAATTTCTTTCATCTTGGTGAATTGTTAAAGGGGGACATCGCCTAAATCAAGGATGTTTTCAGCCCTCTAAATCAGGAGTGTCAAACATATGGACTGGGGGCTAGAACCGGCCCCCCAAAAGGGCCCAATCAGGCCCATTGGATGACTTTGCACACCTGATAGTGATGCACCTGTGAAGGCAAAGAGGTGTCAGGTTTCAGGAACGCAGTGAATTTTGCCGTATATTGAAATGCTTGACTGCATAGGCTATGTGAAAATACCTCATTAGCAGGGCCGTAAACAGCAATTTGAAAGGGGGGTTGCTGGGGTCCACCTAATTTCTAGCATTCTGGTGAATATTTAAAGAGGAACACCACCTAAATTAAGGATGTTTTCACACTTGGTCCTTTCCAGCCCTCTAAACGGACTCAGAGTGGTGACTCTGTATTTTTTTTTTGCACATATGTGAACACTTCGAGTGAACTCAGACCCCTCTGAACTGAACCGTATTCAGACCTACTCTGTGTACGGTTCACTTCAAGTCTGCGGTGCAGTTCGCTGAACCTGTGCACTGTGACCACAAACATCACACACTCACACACGTCACATTTCACAATTTCCCCTTGGGGATCAATAAAGTATTTCTGATTCTGATTGGCCACAACTGGACTGGACAGGTTAATGGACAATTTTATTTTAATTTCCCTTTGGGAT
>JAPZEB010000015.1:1665365-1677796 GCA_029783705.1 Chaetodon striatus | reverse complement strand
ACGGCCCCTATTAATATGGTTTTTTAAAATTAAAAAAAAAAAAAAGAGCATTGAGGGCTAAACGTGCTCCACACCATAGACTGTTGGACAACATGTCTCCATTTCCAACTAAATTTATACCGAAGGAAATTCTTGTGTTCAGAGAATGCTTCAAATTACAGTAACACTAAGTACAGTAACAACACAGCTAGTAACATTCACAGCTAGTAACAACCCGAACAACCAGTGGGTTCCCCAGGTCAGGGTCACTCACTAGACCCAGTTTAAAAACGAGTACTGAATATTTGACAAATATTCAAACAGTATTCAAAAATTATTTTTAAGGAGCAAAAGAGAAAACAGTGCCTAAAAGAGTAACAAAATGAGTAAGATAAGCACAAGAGTTACTAAAAATGAACTAAAATGGTGTAAAAAAGCAGACTGCACCTAATAATAATCAATGTTACATATATATATAAAAAAAAGTACTGTTCAGCGTTTGTTTGTACCAAAAGTCTCTTTAGGGTTGGATGTTTATTTTTTTCCAGTAAGTACATTTTGTTTTGATAGTTTTAAGCCTGTTTTTGCTAGCATAAATTAGCATTAGCATTGTCACAGTTAGCTGCCAAGGCACTGTGCTAACCAAGCTAGCAGCCAGCGTTAGGGATAGCACCACCCTCTCGTCCAAATGTGGTCACTCTGGCAAAAAAAAAAAATCCAAGTCTTCAAAGGGAGTCCACAAACCAATGGGTGACGTCACCGTGGCTATGTAATTATTTCATACAGTCTATGGCTCTACCACACCAAACTGGGAAATAATTTCTTAATGTATCTGACTTTGTGCCACTGTGCATCATTATACTGAAACAGGAAAGAGCCAATCACAAGCTGTTGCTACAAATTCGGAAGCACACTGTTGTCTAAATATCATTGTTAGCTGTAGCATTAAGATTTCTTTTTACTGGAACTAATGGGCTCAGCCCAAACCATGAAAAACACACCACACCTTTTGTTCAAATAGTGTACCAGTGGCAGTCAGAAAAAATGGTGTTATATGATTCGGGTGAGCATTTACATAAGTATCTGATTCCCAGGACAGTAAATTGACATTACTGATATAATGACACTCCTGCATGCCCCACGTCCACCCCCCACTGTGCCCCATGATTGAAGGAGAGACTTGCCTTCCACTTCCTATTACTACCTGTCACAGCCAATAAGTGTGTGAAGAGCACGGGTTGGCGGGGCTGATGATGCCTCTATCTGTCATGGTGTAATTACTTGTGGAGTGATTAGGAGGAGCGTGGGAACATATGGTGGAGCGGTGTCTTATTAACATCCAGGGAACATTCTCCATGTTTGCCCTGATCTGAACCCTTCCATCACCTGCCTCGAGCAAGCAGGGTTTTCCCCCTTATTACAACAAAACGAGGACTCATTTTGAGAGATGTGTCACGCAGGTAGAGCCTGGGCTGAATGCCAATGGTGATTCCTGATAGAAAATGATGAACACTTGAACAAAACATGGATGTTTTTCAACTGGAGCGAGGGCTGGTTTTAATCGTTTCCCTCCAGGAGCAAGTGCCTTTGACGCTGACATTGATGAATAAAACACTGAGACCCATTTCTTATCAAAGGACGATGGGATGAGAGATGAGCAGACGTGGGGTTTTTTTTCCTTCATCCACTGGGAATGCTTCTGTTAACATTTTTAATATGACAGCCTCAAATAGCCCTAAACGCAGCAGATAATTCATGAGATAAAAGTTGAAAGTTGAAGTTAAGATGTCTGGCCTGTTTTTAAAACTCTGACACTCTGGTGCTATGTGCACTTTGCTGTGGTCGTTTTTTTTTTGTGTCTGTGTGCATCTCGATGGATGATCTCCTGATGCAGTGTTAGTTTTTGTTGGCCATCTTTTGTCTAGCTATACAGAATTTATGCTAACCATCAATTATTCCATGAATACATCAGTATTTTGGGCAATACACTTAGTAACTATCTTAAAGAGATGGGATGAGAAGATTGATATCAGTGTCATGTCTGTGCATTGAGTAGAGTCGGGAAGTGGTTAGCTTAGCTTAGCATTAAGACTGGAAACAGGGGGAAACTACCAGCCTTGCTCTGTACAAAGTTCCTCTGCCTTTTCAGCTTAATAACAACAAGCAGGTTATTTGCTTTTACTGCATTTTTTATAGAAATGTTAAAAGGCGTTAAGATCACCAATGAGGACAGTAGCCTGCAGAACGTACAATGATCATAGAAAAAAGCTGTGCACAGTCACATCTGGTTATTGTTCACCAAAATCAATAGTTCCCGTGTGTAACTCAATGTAAAAAAAAAAACAAAACAACAACAAAAAAAAACAAATTGCATTTGACAAAGCCATGCTAGCTGTTTCCCCCTACTGCCAGTCTTTATGCTAATAGGATAACCACATCCTGACTCCAGCTCTGTACTGAACTATTAACTATGTATAAAGATGGACAACATGACAGCTTCCCAAAAGTGAAGCAAAAGCATCTCAATTGCCCCCTGGTGGCTGGTTGCAGTTTTGGTCATAAGCCAGCGTTAAAACTTTAAAGTAAAAGTTGAGTAGATTTTTCCTCAAGATAGTTTCTGTCATTTTAGGTAGTTCTTGTCATTCCAATGTTTGTTTTTTGTGATAACTTCTTAATACGTTCTTTTAGCTATAAAAGGGTATTTGATGTCACAATTGACAGCTTTGTTTGCTTTGGTGCTGCTTGGTCAGACGGGTGTATGAGTGGGAACTAGGGGTGGCAATCACCAGAGGATCCACAATACGACATTACCAGGATTTTTAAGTCACGATACAATTTACCTTTTTTCAACAATAATTTTGTCCCCAAAGAAAAACTTTGTCATTGTCTTTCTGCTTCATTCTTGTACAGTTGGAGGAAGTGGAGACATGTTGTCCAACTTTATAGTTTTTATAGTTAGTCTACGTACTGAACACACAGACATGAAAGCAGCATCTTATTGTCTAGCTCTTACAAAGAAAGTGCCTGGGAATCATATGTCTTAACCCTGTAACACACTTATTCACCTTTAGTAATTAGTGTATTTCCCAAAATGTTTTAAAATATTTTGACTTACAATCTGAATTTTTGCTAATGCTGGAAACATTTTTTTTATTATATTGCAGAATTGTACTGCATTAAATCTTTCATTGCTCAAAGCAGGTAATTCTTCTTGAAAATGTTTCAGATGATTTTTACTTAGATGCTGACTTTTTACAGTTCCAGAGCATATATCAACAGCTGTGTCGCAGTATTGCAGTATATCCCACCAGTCCTGAGGCTGTCTTCTAATCTCACCCTGTGGCCTACTGACAGCCCAAAATCACTCCCTCGGAGCTGAGCCACTGTGCTGCAGTACAGTACAGAGCAATACAGCCAGCCAATCAGATTTAGGCGTCTAATCCTCAACCCATTTGGTGTCATTACAAGCTGTTGGTGCAGAGACACACCATCTCACAATTTGGTGGGAAAGCTGAAGAAATCAACCCCAGTGCTCCATTAGGGTGGAGGAGTATGAATATGTAGACTTGAGTTCAGGGGAGTAACAAAGTAAACAAGGTGCCATTACTGCTCTGACGTTTTCCTGCCATACACATGCATTAGAATGCAAACTGTCCTAAGAAGTGTACAGTTGTCTGCTTTTATCTTTTCTTTTTATGTAATGTTATTTTTGACAGTGAGGTGTAGGAGTTCGGGAAGGACCTGTGCAGTTCTCAGCTGCTCCGACAGTAATGGCAAACTTCAGCTCTGGGAAATAAGAAATTATGGTGATACAACTTAACACCAGCTAAGTTAATACTTCTTAGTTTGCAAATGCTAGTGAGCTAAAGGCCCTGACAAACCAAGCTGACGGTCAGCAGTTTGTCAATGTCAGGCCATCCGTGAATGTCTGTCACCTTAGTTTTTGCGGTGTGTCCCACATCACTGGCACTAGTCAGCCCTTGTCGGCTGTTTGTTTTTTATGATTCAGCATGTTTTTTTAGCTATTGAGCTCTTTAGAAGAAATGATTGTTTGTGTCATTGTTGGATAGTGCATGGGTGATATCCATTGTTCTTTCAACATCAGATTGTATTGTTAATGTGCATAATAACACCTCTGGCCATGGCTATATATATAAATAATATGATGTTACCATATATTTTGGGATTCTACAATGCAACATCTGAAACAAAGGATTGATAACATCCTAGTTTCCATATCTTACAATTTTCCCAAGACATTTGAAAGATTGTTTTAAGACATTTTAGTACCAATTAAGGCCTTATTCTTAAATTAATCAATTCAATGCATTTTTAGACTTCTTAAGGATCTACAGATAACCCTGGTCTGTGTATGGAACAGATAAATGCTGCTGTGGTAAAAGATTACATGCCTTATCATCACCAATGAGCTCCCTCTGGAATGTGTCTATCATAACTTTTTCTCTAATGTAAACTCATGAAACAAAATAATCAAACTCACAATTAGTGTGTGGCCTACGAGATAACATAACAAATATAGGTTACAAAGTTCATAGTGGTTGGCAGTAAAAATTGCTTGACTAGCCTTTTCAGATGCCAAAAGTCTTCACAGCACAATACTATGATAAAGGATATTATAACTCGAGTTGTGGCAATTATTTTATCATTTACTGTGCCAAACATGATAAATATACTCAGTTAAAGGACGCAGTTTAGAAGGTTTTACAGCAGCACTTTTCTGATTTAGCCTTTTCCTCATGCAAGTTAGTTTACTCAGAGCGATTTCACTTGTTCACCTCTTGTAATTAGTTTGCACCACAGGAATGCATCCTACTGTGTGCATGCTGCAGAATACAGTAGAGACATGGTTTGAGTTTGGGCTTGTGGATTTGGTGTACGTGAGGAGCTTTTCTATTTACATGACTCATCCGACACTGAAGATAAACAAATACAGAAAGTGTTACAGAGTGCACTGCAGCAGACTGGAGGAGTGAAACTGAGAAAGAGTAGGACGAAGGAATGTAGGACAAAAGGTGATCTCAGTACACAGGGTAGTTCAAAGAAGCTGCTGCTCTCTATGTGAGGTCCCACAACAGAGCCTCACTGCAGATGTGAATAATGGATGAAGAGAAACCTAGAAGGAGGAAAATCTGATCACTGTGCGTGTCAGTTAGCCTCATGTGTAGCTGAGGACTATTTTCCTCTTTTTCTTTTGTCTTTGAGCCACCAACTTTTAACTCAACACTACGAAAGAAGTTTTCTTGCCTCTACGTTTGAACAAACCGTCTCCACTGAAAACAGCCATCCGCTCTGACTCACATATTAATGCAATGAAAAATCAGGCTATGGAGGGATGAGTTACTCTCATATATCTTTGTCTTCATCATAAGATTGTGTTGTAACTTTCCTCTTTGGCAGATTCCCCCAACGTGCCAACAGACTGCCTTGATTGAAGTGAATAATAAAGCCTTTTTGGACTCAGTGGCACTGACAATCTGAACACAGCCTATGAAACAGCCTGCCTTCTGATCTTCTTCTAACATTATGTTAATCTAAAAGCAAATTTAAGACTTTTTTATTATCTATATTTACATAATTGGGCCACACAAATAGAGGTGAAGTTAATCACTTCCTGCCTCTTTAAGCACACAACAGCAGCAACTCCCAAACTCTCACTTCAAAGCTAGATTCTATAAAGATTAGTTGCTGTCAGTTTGTGGTATCTGATTCCCCCCTGTGTCCATGTAGTGTTGATGATGCACTATGACATCACTAAAAACTGTACAATGAGTGAGTTAATTGTCACTGCATGACTTCATGTTCACACCGCTTGATGTTCGTAAGAAGTCAGTGTGAACATGAAGTAAGTGGAAACTTAAAGACAACAACATATCACTGTTGTCTTTGGTCCGGAGCAAAAATTAAAAATTCCAAGTTGCCATAATGCCAGGGCTGCAGTTACATCAGGTGGAAAATTCCAGGTATACTATCATATTCTTGATATGTGTATAATTTAAAGGCCCAGACACACCAAACTGACATCAAAGAACTATTGGCAATGAACACTAACTGTTGCGTTGTCTCACGTTCGCTTCATCTCGGCCAGTAAGTTGAACTTGAACACACTGCAAAGAGTACAGCCGACAGCGAATAGCATGTACATTCTGCGCCTGTGTGAGAGGAAATAAGTCTCCACACCAACAGGGGATGGTAGTCCATATTCGTCATTTAAAAAGGGAAACCAGAGAAGTGACAGGACGGATTCAAGATGCTACTTAGCCAGTTAGCACATTGACAACACAGACCTGGGTTGAAAGAGCAAAGGATATTTAGCATGTGCTAGCAAACAATAACAGAAACAATTATGAACTGTTTCTGCTAAAAAGCTCAATGGCTAAATCACAATCTGTTTTGATCTCGCGCCCTAATTTTAGCCGTTTGTTTGCTTGTCCGACCCCTGTCTCTCTTCTCGTGTACTGAGCTGCAAATCAGAAGGATTTCATTCACCTACAAACTCCACTACCGATTAAATATGCTAAATCAGCTGAAAATCAGCCGACAAATGCCAACTAGTATCAATGGTGAGGAATACTCTACAAAAAATAGGGTAACAGACACTGACTGGCGGGCTGACATAATTTTACAGCTGACAGTTGGCTTGGTGCATCAGAAACATTATACTGTGTCTTAACTGGATGCTATGCAAGCGAGCATCACCGACTACAACAGTTTGATTGCATTGTTTTCTATCTGACTGCTCTAACTGCCTGTAAGTGACATGACCCAGCTGACGCGGCACACTGTTTTAAGCTGAATTTTTGCTGGACGCCCCATTTAAATTTTTATTCTGTCGTTTGCGTTGCACCATGTCCTAACTGGATGCCAGCGTCAGACTATCGAACCGCATCGTGTTACATTGAATGCTCTCTGCCTACACTGAATCCATTAAATGTTGAACTCTGTCACGCCATGTAAACAAACTACACACCTCACAACGGTGGTCTTAAAGTCCACTGACAAGATGGGTGAGCGCATTATTCCATATTATTCATACTCACAATACTATTGCTGGACAGCGTTGGAACTACCACAATGGATGAGGAACAGCTGATTCATTCGATGATCCACAGCTGCTAGGTGTGTGGTATGTTTACATGAAGTGACCAGAGTTTCATATTTAGCAGATCCAGTGTGGACAGAGAGCGTCCGATGTAACGCAATGCTGCACATCTAGTTGGGACACGGCGACACATTTCCTGGTAATTTTGACATATCTAGTGTTTGTGTACATCCTTGGATCTTGCAAACTCGCATGATTCACACTGCTAAGAAAGAGTCTGATTATGATCTTGACATATTTAACATGCATTCTTACCCTGTGAGTACAGCAGGATCTGCATCTCCAGCAGGGTGCAGGTGAACACCTGGACCAGGTTCTCCACTCCTAGGAGATTGAAGGCCTCAGCAAGAGGAAAGTCCGCCAGCTGCAGCTCCCCCAGCCCAGGCCTCTGACATACAATGGGCTCATATACACCATGGAACTTGAGCGAGCGTCCTGGAGCAGGAAGCGGCACCTCGTACAGAATGTTGTGAACGTAGCTCTCCAGTGGCAGCGGAGGGGCCGTGGCTGCAGTAACAGCCCTGTGCAACTGTGACAAGAAGCTGCGGCAGGCGTGCATGAAGGGCATGGGTGTGATCAGACACAAGGCCTTGGACACGTAGAGGGTGTCCCGTGATGAGTCATAGCCACCTGCCCTGCGAGTCGAATACGAGGAGGATGAGGATGTTGGGGAGTCGGTCTCGTCTAAACTGCTAGCCAAGGAGTCCATGCTGGAGGAAGAGGAGGAGGAAGAAGAGGGAGGGGTGTTGGCAGTGGCACTCTCTGCATTGTGCATCTGGTAGAGGGTCTGCATGGCAGAGCAGATCTGTGGGCTGGTCACCTCCTCGAAGAAGGTGTGGACGAAGCCGTAGGTTCGAGAGCCGTCCTCCTTAGTGATGATAAAGGAGTGGAACTGAGGATCCCGCTGGTCTGCCTGCGTCCTGAACGACAGGCCTTTAGGCATACACAGCTGTAAAGAGAGGGGAGGGAACAGGAGTCAGTCACTGCTTCAACACAGACCGTCACTTCTATTGTTCTGTTGGGTATCATATTTAACATAATTCTGATGGCATGGGCTTTTGTTTATAGAGTCTGGTTAAAATTGTTGTTGTGTATATTAACTCTTTTTTAGTGTCAGCAGGTCATACTGTGGGGTAGTGGCATACATGGCTGTCTAACCGAGAAGCAAGACCAAGAGTCAACAGTCATGCTAACTTTGGCACAGCAGTTCTTTGAAGTAAATGCCGACATCATTATCTTAACATGGTAGCATGTTTAGTATCCTTGCTTAGCACTAAGACTGGGTATCTGTACTCAATACTGTCAAGGCATTGACCAAAATAACCCAGTACCAAGTAGTATTGAAACCTTTTCAGTTGAACAATACCTGCATTTTGATTTTGCTTGCAGCCAGTCCACGTGTTTTCTTTGATTCAATGCGACATGTGAGTGACCCATTACCACAGCAGCTACAACCCATACAGTCTGTGGCAAGGAGAAGTTTAGTGTGATGTATTTGATGGAGCTGGCAGTTCAGCATGCCAAGAAGCCACCAAAACAGTCAAAAGTATGGCTATATTTCATGCCTGTGGCATCTGGTGGCATTCTATGCAACTGACTGTTTCGATTCACATGAAGGGTATCAAATGACGTAGAAAAAAAGGTATCAGATGAAGTAGTCTATTGGTACTGGTATCAATTTAAGGGTACAGGTATTGATACTGGTATCATCATTGTTTAAATGATACTAAGCCCTACCTAGTGTGTTAGCATGCTGATGAGAATGTCATTAGTTTTGCACGTCTTTGGTCATAAACCAAAGTGACCTGTTGATGGCATCAGAGGGTCAAAGTTATTCAGTTCATCCTCTGGGAACCATGAATTTCTGAGCAAAATATCATAGCTATCCATCAAATAGTAACTGATATGTTGCACTCTAAACTATAAATGTCAGACTAATGGTGGTGCTACAGGAAAAGCGAGGGGGATTCAACCTCTGGTCCAGACTGAATCTACTCCAAACCTATTGACCATGACACTTTGTACAGATATTCATGTTCCCCAAAATGGACCGACAAACCATTTGACCAATCGTCAGTGCCATCCATCGAGCTAAGCCCCAAGGAACAGCGCTGGGCTTTGAAGCCAATTTTACATAGCGGCCAAAAGTAGAAACGACTAGGTCCATCACATGATGGCATGGGGCCCAAAAGCCTTTGTGCCATAGACATACATTGGGAAAGAGACATCTGTAAATCAGTGGATACATTTTTTAGAGCATCACAACCCATGTGAAATGACTTGTTTAACTACAAGGATTTGATCCATTTGGTCCAATAACATTTCGAAAGTGTGGAAGAAATTAAATAATTTAACTGCATTAAATTAAGCAAAGCTCTCAACTGGAAGTTAGCAGGGGTGGGGATAAATACAGCATAGTATCGCAATATTTTTGTGTGGCAATACTGTATCATTATATGGACCTGAAGTATCAATTTTCTCTAGATACATTTTGCCGCAATAAAACTTACTTAAATGGGACGAACAGACTAAAACCTTTGTAAACATCTGTTTTATCTAATGAGACAAACTTTTCCTTTGGGGACATATTTACAGTTGTAATATATTGCAACATATTTTATCCCAAAACTCAGCATATTGCAACACCTTATAATTCCCAATAATACTGTATCACAATTTATGTGATATGGAAATTTTGCTTTTTTGGCTTCATGCACCACTGAGCAATTTTCACAGAAATGAACAGGGGCCCAACTTCGATGCTGTGTCCAGGTCTCTTTATACATATTGCAATCAACCAGAAATCTTCTTCAGTCAAGTCACAATTAAGGCTGATCACTGTACCGGTATCAATATAATCCACTTGATTTAAGAATACTGTGTTTTTTAACTTATCCAAATCAATATTTACAGGTTTACAAGATGCTATGAATGATAATGTGTGTGTGTGTGTGTGTGTGTGTGTGGGATGCTTTCACAGCCAAACCCACATAAACTGTTGACATAAACATGCCGTCAGCAGCAGCGTGCAATAAATCTGACTTATTAGCATCATTATGTTTATGTGGCTGCTGAGAACTGAACAGGGACTGACTGGAGACAAGAGCTGCTCCATGCCAACACACATAAACACATTTTCAGATGTGTTAGAGCTCAGCGCTCCTCAAACAAACATATATCATGCATATGGATGAGCTTTAAAGTCTGCATACATCAACACACTCATACATTTATATTCATATGCTTTCTTATACCTTTACTAACATTAACATTTGTGACATTTTATCCAGTTTTCCTATTTATGAGCATGCTGTCTTCACAGACAACAAATGAAACAAACACACACTCCCACACTGGCCTGGTAACCTGATTGGATTATGCATAAGTCATGTGTCTCACTGATCAGTACTGACAGATCATCTCTCCCCACACCCAGCCCATGTCTGACATTAGTCATCACCACTACCACATTTTGTATTTGCTTGTTGTCTAGATAACAATAACATTTCATGTGTTTCACCTCTCAGCTCTGCCGAGCTGAAGAAGGTAATGAAATCCAACAGAGCAGTGAGAAACATTCTCTAAATCTCTCACAATGTGGCAGTGAAATGTGTCAAGCTTTGTGTCAAATAAGTATCAAATCACCGGCAAGCCAGGGCACGTTCAGAATCGCTCAGCTGCATTAGAGGGAAGAAAGAACGTGACAGTTCAGGCATGACGTGGGAAGAAATATACATCTGACCTTGATGAGGCAGGAGTCACAGTACGAAATGACCTCATTCAACTGCTTTCTTGTTAACACTGTTCATGTGAAAAAGAAACGAGGACAACAGGAGCAGAGGAGGTGCTAAGGTTTATTGTTCACAGAGCAGAAAACTGCTCAGGCTTTTATCAAACAGTAGAAACTGTTCTGTCAGCTTACAATATATATGCCTTTGGCATCTAGGCCTCTCAAAAAAATTAAGGGAACACTTAACAGTCACATAACAACAAGTCTGTTAAACTTTAGGGATATCAATCTGTCCATTTAGGAACCACAAGTGATTGTGAATCAGTTTCACCTGCTTTGGTGCAACTGAAAGTGACAACAGGTGCAATGGAGAGGCAAAAGCAAGACAACCCCCAAATAGGGAATGGTTTCAGACAGTTGCTCTTTCTTTACCCTTCCTGACTGATTCTTCTCTAGTTTTGTGTTCTGCTAGTCCTTGTCACTACTGTCCTTGTCACTACTGGATGCATGAGGCTGTACCTGCAGAGCAATCAGGTTGCACAGGAAGTCTAGCTTCTCCAGGATGGCACATCTATATGTGAAGTCGCAAGAAGGTTTGCTGTGTCTCCCAACACAGTCTCAACAGCATCAATCGGTTCATCATTGAGGCGCTGTTTGTGCGAAATTTAAAGAAATTCCCTAAAGGCTTTCTTGAGATACTATGGTCATGAGAATGGGACAGACGGACATCCCAAAAACATAACGCCTCTGGCCATGGCTATCTCTGGCGCAGAGGCATAAAAACTCATTCTACTACAAAAACACACACTACAAAAACAGAGAAATGCTCCAGTGTCTTGTACAGGCATATATTTGGCAGTTAATTCAATAGCTTCCTAAACAACTTTCAAACTATTGTTTGTCGGTTATAGAGAAAGACTGAATGACAGTAAACCAGAATCAGACAACCTCCATTCACAATACAGTGATGAATTAAAGATTCCGAATATTTTAGATCCATTGCTAGTGGTTGCGACTATTGGTTTCGTGCAGATGGACCAAGGTGGTAAAAAAAAAAAAATGTTACTGAAAAGACAAAACATAACAACAGTTGTATGAGAGTGTGTGTATGTGCACGTTGGGGCCTTTAGTGATGGCGTGCCAGCACAGGAAGTGTGATTACACCAACCTCCTCATCTCTCACCTCACAGCAGGGGGAGGAGGAGCAGCTGGGATGAGAACATTCCAAAGAGGAGGAGAGGATGATGGGTAGAGTGGGTGATGGAGGTACAGAGGAGGAAGAAGAGGGGAAAATGAGTGGCTGTGTCGGTCACAAGACATTGAAAGAGAGAGAGAATGATGTAGAATGTCTCTAGGTCGTCACCCTCGACAGCTCGCAATAATCTGGGTGTCGGATTTCAGCTGCCGCACTGCTGCATAATGGCTCGTTTCCATGCCGACGTAAGGTGAGAAGTGTGGCTGAATTATTCAGCAGCGCTGACGCCAGGGCAGGTGGAAAAATAGGTGGTGACCACGACACACACACACACACACACACACACACACACACACACAGCCTGTACATTCACATGCACAGTTCCCTCTTGTTCGTCCTGTCAAGGT
>JAPZEB010000015.1:1623809-1634657 GCA_029783705.1 Chaetodon striatus | reverse complement strand
AATCCAGACAACACTGTAAACCTTGGATGCCAGACACTTGTGTTCCCGGCTGACATTACTGTCTTTCAAAGGCTGAAGTGAGTATTGTATGAAACTAAACAACCTAAGGGATCCATTGGTACCAACCATGTCATGCTGGCTTGTCATGAGGGAGGCTAAATAACGCTCCAAATTCAGGGTTAACTTTGGCAATGGAAATACTGGCATGGCCAATTTCACAGGGGTCCCATGAACTTTCACCTCTAGATATCTGAATGAAAATGGGTTCTATGGGTTACCCTTTACATATTTACCCATTTTATGCTAGTCCCTTGCAGTTCGGGGCAAAAGTTTTGCAGTTTTTTAGCATGCAGTACACAAGTGTTATTTTCACCGACTGTATTGGAATATTTTCAGCATACTAGGGTCCCCTCTGGTCTGACTGGAAAACTTACACTCTTGTGGATTCAATTGGTCCAACTGTTTTCATGTGTGATGATGTTTCCCTCTATGGCCTAGTTGTTTAAAAGTAATCTGATCGAATTTTGGGAATTGGATAGGATCAAATCCTGAAAATGGGTTGTTCAAAAGAAAAAAACAAAGGATTCTGAAATCCAATTATCAGGTAATCCAGTCTTGGTCTTGATTAAGATTAACCCTTCAATTTGTGTTAATCAAAACTTTTTGTTAACATTGGGATACCTTTGATAAAAAAAAAAAAAAAAATTAAAAATTTTTTAAAAATCAGGATTATCCTGATCCCAGCAGAAGGGTGGGTTCAGGGTGGATTTTAGAAATAAAATGTCATTAAACTTTTTAATTGGTCAAATATATATGTACAGTATGTATATGTATTTTATTTACATAATGCACTTGATTTGTTTAACAGTTACTGTGATAATGTAGATAAAGTAGACATTAGGCTACCTATGAGGCTTTTCAGGACAGTTAAGTTAAAAAAAGGTGTTGTCCTCATATAATATTCCCCCAAATAGCTGCCAAAATTAAATAAATTTTTTTTAAAGTTGTGATCTTAAAGATTTCTTTTTTGTCCTCTTTGGCACCTATGCTTACATTGTGATATGTAGTCCCATGGTTATCTGAATTTAGTAATGGTGAGGAGTCTGTGTCTGGATCAGGGTGATCCACTCCAATGTTGCTTTGAAAAACCGGCACAAAGGTAAAATGGATTAGCTGATCCTGGACAGAAAAACACGGGATTTCCAAATTTGGATGGTTCTGATCCAGTTAAATTTTTTTGAACAGCTGGGCCTGTAGTTGCCATTTCATTCTAGTGAGACCATGTCTTAAACCTGACCTCACTGTATGAAACAGGGCTCTAGACTGGGACCCAAGTGGTCGAATATGCAACTATTTTCATTGAGTATGCAAGTTAAAATTTTAAGTGAACACATTTACATCTTTGATGCTGTAACTAAGTAAAATTTGGACATTAACATTACTGAACAGAAAAGTCTTCTCACTGATTTAGCTTACTCTGGACTGAATCAGCTTTAGTCTAGCTGCTATAACAGACATTCACCTTGAAGTAGACATGCTGAAACCTGCAGGAAGAGAGGAAACCTTCACTGCTCTAAGGCAAGTTATTGGCACCTGGTGAGGAAGTGGAGGTGGCTGTAAAAATCCCTGTGCTTTAACCAGCTCAGCCAATTCTCCCTGAGGTGATATTAACTCATTTACATCCAAGTTCCGGCCAGAGGACTAACCTAGGACAGGACGATGACAACCACCTGTCTGTTAGACCAAAGCAGGGGATTACTGCTGTGGGAGAGCAGAAGGTGACGCTCAGGTGTGAGGAGTGGAAGGTGTGAGACGAAGTGGAGGACATGAAAGGGGAGGAGAGGGAGTATATGAAGGAGGAGGAGAAGAAGGAAGATAATGAAGAAGAGGAGGAGGAGAAAGTCTAAAGCTGCTGGGGCCAATATTGACTGGCAAGTGCTAGCAAGTTGTGCACCTGATAGAAAGGTTCATATTAGACGTGAAACTGAGAGTCTCTTGTTTTCAGAAGTGCATCATCATCATCACAGCCTCCACTGTGTGCCTGTGTGTGTGAAGGTATATACTGCACATCTGTGTGTGTTCATGCATGTATTTCAGTAACGATACATGTAAACCAGCACAAACCTTATGCCCCACTCCATCAGTGTCTGCAACAATCAGTGTAATAATCAAGTCTGGTTGATTTACTGTATGTCTGGTAAGCAAATTAGTGTGTCCTCACTGGATGACTGCCATCTCCAGAGCAGGAGTGGAAGATACACATTTCATGCTGTGGCAGCATTGACCTCATATCTCCATCTACAACTGGCATGCCAAACATCTCCCAAAATTAGCTCCTCCCTCCTCTCACCTTTCCACTCCACAATGCTGCTGCTGACCCTAAATGCATCTGGTGTTAGAATGCAGGGACTATTTCAAGCTCTGTATGCCAGCCGGGGTGTATTTATACCACTAAGGCTGGATGGCATGGTATGGGCTGGGTGTCTGGACTGATAAAGAGGCCAGCTATGGGAGGAATTACAGCAGCTTATTAGCCTACAAGCTGGGGAGCAAAAAGCTCGGGATCTATAGCAGGGCATGAGCTGATATAAATGAGTTAAATACTGTATAATCTTGAAGACAGTAGACTCACACACAGACAGAGAGAGGAGGCTGTGTAAACCATGAAGGAGCCCGAGGCAGGTCTACAGGAAGTCTGGCCCTCTGAGTAGAACAATGGGCTAAGGGAAATTAGGCCACACTGCCACACAAAGAGCAGGGAGGAGGGGAACCACAGCCTAAAATAAGCAAAGGCATAAAAAGCTGCTTAATGTGGGTCACTGCCATTATGGCTACCTCAAACTCAGGGTGCAGGAATATGAGGGGAGATGTGCTTGACAAAATAAATAAATAAGGTTTATGGAGTGCCAAAGGCAACATGTTGATATCAATCATGGCAGCATTAGTGTCATCTGGATGATGGTGCATCATGGGGGAGGACAGCAACAGGCCTGATCAGAATTGTAAATGATCTCCAGTGAAGTGTAGAAGGGTGGGGGCAAACTGAGGCACATAATAAAGACATGGGGGTGGGCAGCTTTTGGGAAGAAAGAAAGGGAGGGGGATATAATGCTCTACTAATGCTCGATTTATGTTCACTTCAGACAAAAGCCGGGATTTCAGCTTACATTCATAGTGTTCTCCAGTATTCTGGTAACATGTGCATGGATCAGCTGGTACAACACAGACCTATGCTTCGTTGCTTTCCTGGTGCGTCATGTGCAAAATACACTAGCAACGTTTCTGTTAATGTCTGTGCTGTACACCGGACACATCACATAGGCTGGTTTGCTGTATCGCAAACAGGACAGTGGTGTCACTGATGCATCAACGTCAAACTACAATAATGACCCTCTTGACATCATCAGTTTGTGGACTTGCACCAGAAGCCCCCAAGGGTGGACATGGGTTCATCCACAGATGTTTAGACAGATTAAATACTTTTTATAGACTTTAAAGGAATAACTCATCACATCTTACCTTGAATTCATGAAAAAACTTTGTTTTTCTAGCATACCTCCATGGTGAACAAAGAATCCAAAAAAGCAAATATTCCTTATGAATGGAACAAAAATGGGGACCACATTAACCAACAGCAAACTATCAAAACATCCATTTACAAACTCTCATACAACTCATGTAGTATAATCCTAGTCTAATTTATGCAGTCTTAAACTCAGTACTTGCCAAACACATGCATTTTCACTGAATGCTTGGGCATGAGCATGTGTTTCAACTCTTGTGTGGAGCTCATACGCACTAGGGACACTCAGCATGCACTACTTGTTGGGGTAGTATTGGTAATCTTGTAACACTTAAGCAAAAAATTTATGTGACTTACGTGGGTTTGTAAACAAACAGTTTTGCTGTTGTTGAATGTGGACCTCTATGACTTCATTTCATGAAGAATGTTTGCTTTTATTTTATTCTTCGTTCACCATGGAGGCATGCCAGAAACACAAAGTTTGCTTCACAATTTAATGTAACACGCATGAGTAATTGATACATAAATGATCCTTTTTAAAGGGGGAAGTATTCTTTTTAATATCTGTTAATGTACTTTTTTTTCTATTCTGACCTCACCTTCCAACAGGAGCTGGATCAAACCAATTAGCTTGCTTTACACACTGAATGTATTACAGGTATGGTTGCAACAGTATGAACTTTTCATGGTGCAATAGCCATCACAGAAAATATCACGGTTTCACAGTATTACAGAATTTATATTACTATCAGTCAGAATGATCCCTGAAGGAATAGAAACAGAAGGGTATTTTCAATTGAACAAACAATTTATCACTATAATTGAAACTTGAAACCATTTTGTTAATTGAAATATGTGTAAAAAGTCTCCCCTTAGAAATTAACTGAAATAAAGGGGAGATTCAACATCCAGTTGCATTTCTTTTTATTTAATATCGTAGATAAGCAAATGTACATGGTATAATGACCATCAACTTTGATATAATTGTATACCTTGAAATCGGTATGTCGTTGCAACCCTAATTACAAGAATTGATGATCATATATTGTTATAGACCATTTCCTGAAAAATGTCATAATATAGTGGAAACATTTTTCACAATTAGAATTTTTTATAGCCCAAAATTATGTCTTCACATTGCATTTATTTTACAAACTACAGTTCAAAATGCAAAGATATTTAATTTTCTACCACATGACACAAAAAAAGCTGCAAATGTTAATATTTCAGAAGCTGGAACCAGACATTCGAAAAAAGGACTAAAACTATACTTGATTATCAAAATAGCTGCAGATTCATTCGCTGTTGATCAACCAATTGATTGATTGAATTATTCTTGCAACTGTAATTTCCTGTTCATTACAAGGCTTTTGGTTAACAGCCATCCTCAGAGACTCCAAGAATGTCCTCATCAGGAACTTCAGTTGTATTGTACAGGTTTTTTGTATGTTTAGGGCTATGGTTGAGGAAAAACTGAAAATTGGGATCCAAAGTTCCTCAGAGTTGTTCACAGGGGTCAGGGTGGTCCGAACAAAACAATTTCACTGCCCAGTAAAACCTTTAAGAATGACAGGGCATCATCTGATCGTTTCTTTTCATCTTCACATAACATTCTCAACCGCAGCATGCATAGGTAAAAAACTTGAGAAGGTACTATTATGGTCTTCAATGTATTCGTTAGGGGTGGGAATCACCAGAAGATCCAGGATACGATATTATCAGAATACTTAAGTCACGATACAATATTATTGTGATTTTAAATACATGGCAATATGCTGAGTATTGTGATAAAATATTTTTCAATATATGGCAATTTATTACCTTTTTTCAACTGTAAATTAGGTCCCCAAAGGAAAACTTTGTCAACATCCGTTTTATTTAATAAGATAAAGTTTTCAGTCTGTTTGTCTCACTTCAGCAATTTTTTTGTAGCAACAAAATGTAACTAGTGGACTGAAAAAGCAAATGATTACATTATTCTAGTGGGCTACCTAGAATTTAATTTGTATTTGTAAGAAGAAGAATTATTTGATTAAAAAAAAAAAAGATACTTGGCACTGTGTGTCAAAACGATGTTGCCACAAAAAAAATATTGCAATATTATGTCGTATCAATGCTTTCCTCCACCCCTAGTATTCATCCAGAAATCCTTGCTATGAAAACATTTCCAAGGCAAACAGCTCTGTGAATAGATCTTCTACTTTCACACCAATAGTAAATAATAATTCTGTGTTGAGCACAACAATCAAAATGCTGAGAAGGAGACATCAAAGGAAACAGGAGTTATAAATGTCACAGGTGGCAGCGTCGCAATATGAGCAGCTAATCATGTCTGGTGAGAACAGCCTTCACCCCACTTAAAGATGTCATTTCACATGATCTCATCAGCTACAACAATAGTGACATCATCAACAACCCCAACAGCCATTTGTTTAATGGTTACTGTATGTTATATGGATAACTGATTGATGGATATCTCAATCACTAAAGCTCTTTTATAAATCTAACTTTGCACTGCAGTGACTAGTTGATTCAAGCTGGGGTAGGCAGTTTCATTTTAGTGTCACTGGGCACAAATCCCATAATAACCTTTGATCATATTGTAATTCAAATGGTTTGATAGAAAACTACACATGTGCACCTACTCTTGGCTTTGTTTTCAGGCAGAACTCGAGAGGTGGAATACTGATGAGTCGATCTAATCAGAGCTAAACACATCAGATCGATGGATGGGAGGAGCAGCTGTTTGTGAGTGAATGCAAACTTTTAGACCCAGCGCAATGAACGGGTGAGTTTCAATTTCACTGCGTCTCGTGTTCTCCTGCTCCATCTGTGCCCAGAGTACACTCAGCACTCCAAGAGCATGGTGCAATGAATAACTGAATGGTATATATTCCAACAGCACTGCTAATGAATGGTCCAGCTCAAAAGTACAAAATCAAAATGCGGCAGCAGATGTTGTATTCATGGCAGGCCGCCATAAATAAATAAATACGTGGTAAACCTTGTCATTTTGCAGTGCAGATGTGTGTGCACACCCCTTTAGTGAAAGCCTGATTCAATAGCAGAGAACCCTGCAGAGAAAGTTGCTGTTCTAGCGTCGGCAACAACTGACTACACTGCAAAGCAACCCAAAAAAGGAAGACAGACTTATCGAAAAGACTCTAACAGAGAGTCTACCAATAAATGAAGTAAAACACATGTCAGTACCAGTGAAATGTTTCAGAGAGGGAGAGAAATTGTTGCTAATAGTTTAGCCTTTTACTAACTGGTGCCAAAGGCACACGGCTGCAGCTTCAAGTTCATTCGTTTATGTAGCTAACATTAGTTAGAGCTTCAAATCACAGCGTGTCCTCTGTCTCTCTCTCAGCTGCTACAAACTACCTCACCAGGAGAAGAGTGGGCATCACCTCTAGAGACAGACCCCCAGTCAGCAGCAGCCAGAATCTGAATCCAGCCAGTACAAACCCCAGCTCCAGAGGACAGGACAGCCCCCACTCCCTGCTGGATCAGCAAACTTTCTGTTGCTGCCGTTACACAGGTTAGACCCAGCGCTGCCTCTGGCCACCAGCCTGCTGTGACACGCTGCTGACCAAAAGTCAGTCTCTGCTCTCCTTCCGATAGGGCAGTCAACAGCAGCAGAGAGCGAGGCAGACAGACTGTAGGGTGGCTAGCGGCTAATTCTCGTCTTAATTGCGGTCTGATACACAAAAAGCAAGTTGAAGAAAAGCTTAGCAAATTAGCTGCATGTATCTGTACAATGAAAAAAGAATCTGCCCTCTTTTTTGCCTTTTCTAGATTCTGTCCAACCTAGCTTTAATTAATCAACAGAATATTAATCTGCAACTATTCTGATAATCAATTAATTGCTTTTTACAATAGATAACGCCTTAATTCTCTCTTACCCAGTTCTCCAGTATGAGGATTTGTTTCCTTTCCTAGTTTCCTTCCTGTTCTACAATAGTAAACAATAATTTGGGATTTCCGACTGTTAGTTGGACAAAACAAGATATCTGAAGAGGTAAAACTAATAAAAATAATGGTTAGTCACAACCCTAACTTGACATCACTGACTATTAATATGTCCAATAGTTACATCACACACACCAGATGCTCAGCAAGTTGGGGTGATTGGTGTTAGAACAGACAGCTGGGCATATGGACTCAGTATGGTGGAGGCTTATCAGTGTCTCCTCTGAGACTTGCTACAGCCTGAGGGCAACACACACACACACACAGACAAGATCCTTTCAATCCAAAAGAACACCCTAAGACATAAACAAAGTCTCACTTACAGAAACTGACACTCAACACACTAAAGAATCTGCAAAATGTGTTCCTCAAATAAAACATATTTTCCACTGGTACTTTTTCAAAACAAGTCAGCTTGATATCGGGTCAAAAATGTGCGATCACAGCTCACTGTCAACCCATAAACACTTTACTATTCTGAACTTTGACCAAGAGACGCAGTTACAGAGAAAGAAGCCACCAATCTGACTATGATGCAACACCTCAGCAACAAAGCATGCAGCCCTCTACACTGTTAGAGCCACATCCAAAACATAAAGCTTCTCAAAACCCCACTCTGAGGTGATATGAATAGGCTGTTATTGGATGGGAGTACAGTAACTGAGCCAATGAGTGAATGTATCTGGTGACAGAGTAAACACGCTGCAACACCTTAGCTGTAGTGGCAGGAGGAGACAGGATTCCTCTGAATAAATATTTCAACAGCATCCTACTGTCAAATGTACAGGTATTAATCAAATCTCTAAAATTGCAACCCCTGAATCAAGACTGCTCTCTGTCCCCTTTTCTTAATAAAATCATTCTCCTGCTGTGGAGGAAGCATCACCACCTCTAACCACACTCACGGCAGGCTTTAATGCAACTCTGTTTTTGTTCAAGCAAGACATAACTGGTCCCGTGGGAGAGCTTGTAGGTATTATTTTGCTGTGAAAGTCAGTTAAAACAAGTACTATATGACTCAGTTTTCTCCAGGAGACTACGTGTTGTATGTGTGACCACAGATAATATCAAATTAATTTGGGGGGGAAAAATCAGTAAAAACAACCGTTATAAACAGTAGTTTCACTTTGACAAAGTCAGAGCGGTACAGCAGAGCACAGGAAGCTTAAATCAGATTGTAACATTTAGAAAAGATAGCAATGATCTGTCACTGTTGACACACAAGAAGCTCATCTATCTTAGGGACTGTTCTTAACTTATCAGAAGAGGGGGAGTGGCTGGGATGTGACTTCTTTTTTTGTTTTTAGACCCGAAGCTACAAATATACATTTTTTGAGCCTCCCTGCGTGACTAGATTTTTTAAAACTTATCCTTTGATTTCTTAAAGTTCAAAGTTGAAGACAAAATTCTGGAGTTAAAAAAGCCCTCAGATTGTCACTCTTGTTGTCAGTTTATGAAGTTTATGAAAGTTTATGAAAACTTATTTTTTTGGACAAATTTTATGTGAGACTTAGAATGGAGTGATTTTGATTAAATATCAAATATGTTTTGTTTTTTTTTTCTGAAAGAAGCATTTATCCCAGATAATATGTTCAAGGACTGTATGAAATTTGAAAATCCAACAATAATTTCTTTTTTTTTTCAGTTTCTGGCTATGATAAATTGTGTAATTGTGTAATTTTTTAAATAAAACATGTCTTCTGGCGAGTTTGGGAGGGGTGTTTTGTTTTTTTTAAAGTAAAGTCCCAGAGTTTAAAAAAAAAAAAAGAAAAACTTGTTGTTTTACTTGTCACAAATGCTAGTTATTTTTTGCATGATTTTTAAAGACGTAGAAGGAGGTGATTTAGATGAAATATCACTATTTTAATCTCAGATTTGGATATGTTTTTGTTTTTTTTTTATCTGACAGAAGACATGCCTCCCTGTTTTAGCCCCCTTGGGTGGGTTTACCCAAGTGGGCTTCACATGGTTTGTTCTGGGGCTGCCTGGATAGCAACATGTATGGGCCCAAAGTGGGCAGCTTATGTGGGACTCACCTAGGTAAACCCACCCTTATGGTTAACTGGCATGTGGCCATTGTGGAACCCGTGAACAATCCCATACAGGGCCTATTTTTTGCCCATTAATACCCACAGGGACCCTACATACAAATGTTGGCTGAAAAGTAACAAACAGTCCCTTAAATGACACCAGTTCACTGGGCAAAGGTGCTGCTGAGATAAACCTGCTCGTATCCTGTTGTTACGGTATGTGCTCTATGCAGAAACAATGCGCCAGTAATTAGGTATTTAGCGTTTATGGTGTATATGTGTCACTTATGGTGTGTTGTCTGTTTAGGTTCCTGACCTTGGGGTTCCGTGGTTTGTATCGTGATATAATATACATGCTTTAGAGGCATAGCGGTGGAGGGATATTTTTAGTCAACAATATTTCTAAAATGTTTTGACCTGGACGGCTGTTGTTCTTTTTTCTTTCAAACAAACACGACGTCATAAGACAGGGAGCTCATACCTGCTAATTCGTCCGGTTCCAGTCCAGTTTCTGTGTCTATCCCACAAATAACAAAGTAATGGGCGAAGCGGCAGGGCGCCCCGCCGGACACCGCGGAGCTCCCACTCATCCCGGCTTCAGTGTGCAGCGCTGTCCGCTACTAGTTCTCCAAGCGACACATCTCCAGGAAAACAAGGAAAAACTGGATAAAAGGCTCCACTCGGGAACGCTGCTTTTCCGTATTGATTCCTACGTGTAACCTGAAGCTTTACGGTAAACCGAAGTTGCTTTTAAATGTTGTTCCAGTGCGAGTTGTATTTCGGTGAACGTGTCCGCGGAGCTTACAGACACACTGCTGCATGTGCTGGACGGGAGAGCGCTGATAAACTCCGCCTCGGCGGCGTTCGGAGGAGTCGCCTGTCAGGGCGGGATATTCAAATGTAATCCTCCATTCAGTCCATTCGGTCTGTTCACTGACGCGGAGGGACAAATGTGTTTCACAGGGGCGTCACAGTGAGGGGAAAAGTGAAACTGACTACCCAGGGCCCCAGTGGAAGGGGGGACCTCGAAAAACCTGCAACAAAAAGTTTTATTTATTTATTTATTATTATTATTATTATTTATTTCTATGTCTACAAAAGTTTAAAACTGCCGGGCCAAAAAAAAAAAAAAAAAAGATCAGTATTAAGCAATAAGATGAAAAGTTTCTTGATATAACAAGATATATATATAAACCAGGGGCGTAACTATAAACACTGTCGATCCGATCCCCACTGACCTGTGGGGTGGAGGGCCCGCAGAGAGACAGGAGTAGGATTGGCCTGTGTTTTTACAACGTTTTTTTTTTTTTTTTTTTTTTTTTT
>JAPZEB010000015.1:1590612-1603360 GCA_029783705.1 Chaetodon striatus | reverse complement strand
GGCTTCTGAGTTTCACTGCCAGTTCTATTAGCTGTCAGCAGCTGAGCACCACCAGGAGGTGGCGCTCATATTCTTCAAGATGGTGCAAAGTGCCAGCCTGGGCAGCAAGGCCAAGGAGCGCAGGAGACGCCCCAGCGGCTCCAAGTCCATGGCCAAGCTCATCAACAACGTCTTCGGCAAGAGGAGGAAATCAGTGTGAAGTGTCAAATACAAGGACAGCTGTCTGTCAAAGCTGGACAAATAGCATTGGACTGAACACACCCTCTGGCTTGGCTTTGTGACTTTGATTGTGATTGGTGTTGCTGTTGATTAAACTGACGTCTGTATGTACAAAGAGGTGTTAGTGTTGTATAACATAAGCACACAGCATGTACTGTCTGAGCCTACTTGCCGCTTACTTCCACTAATTCATGCGTTTGCACTTAAAGTCTAAATTAAATAAAAAGTGCTTTTTTAACCCTTTTAGATCATATTTCCGGCCATATTCTGCACCAATTTAACAATGTATACCAAATCTATATATGTAAATGTTCAAAAAAATCAATTTCTTTGTATCATAAATCTTATTGGGTTTTCTTCCTATAAATCAAAATATGATGTGTGCTTATGTAAGCCAATACCAACCGGTTTCAACCAAAAATATGATGACATCTACTTATCAATCAGTCTGCAACTTATGGCCACACAGAGCTAAGATAGCTAGCTGGCAACACCATGCTACGTTGGTGTGTCTTTGTTTCCCCAAAATAACATGGCCCTCATGCTAGAATTTATTTACTAATGTCACTTGGAGTATATGATGGACTCCAATTGTCTCTTTCTGATGGATACTCCTGTTCCGTTGGCAAAATCAATATTGGCAAATACTTAATGAAAGTGAAGGGGCGATTTTCTTTTGGTGGCAAAAGCAAATTAGCATTTCACATTGTGTGGAGTTTAACTTTGGTTAACTTTGAACTGCAAAGTTGCAGCCTCAACCAATAGCAAAGAACTATGTGTGGTGGAGACATTTAGGGTTGCCATGTCCAGCCAGCTGATATGCTGAGTGCTGCAGGGATGACTGTAATTTGCCAGCCACCATGGAAGTTAGCATCGCCCTGGTTGCCTTGTCAAAAAGCCTATGGGATTTCCCCACTAAATTATGAATTATTGCAGAAAATGATCTCAGACTCATGTAAAGACTTCAAAATTCACAGTGGGGTATTTACAGACATTTTTTTATGTTGTAGAACTAAACGTTAAAGTCTCTGAAGCTAGTGTTAACCACAGACTTTGTGTCAGGCATCTAACCAAAAACCCATTCAAAAATACAATTGACTTTAAAATGAGGTAACTGAGAGTGCTAAAATGCTAACCCATTTCCGGGATTTCGGATATCTGTAGCACTGATCAGATCCTGCCTGGCTGGCATTGAGTCAGGAGACAGTCAGTTCGAACACAGAATATTTAGTGATGACTCATGACTTCGTATGCATCAATAACTTGCGTAATGCGTCGGTGAAATTGCTATATTGATGAATGAGCTTCTGCCAGTCGTCCTTGGCATCATATGTCCATGGAGGATCTCAATGCTGATTGGCTGTCGTGGTGCAAATTTGTCATTGAAGTTCACATTTTTTTTAACTTATAAGGGAATAAGAGTATGGTGCAAAATTGCGCTACTCGCTTCATTTGTGCCACTTAATTCAAGTTATTGGCGTTGTTTCCATTGTGCTACCTGGCGGAAATTCGCTTCCAATCCCGCCTCTACATTGACTTTGCATGTAATTCTCGCAAATTGTTTTATTTGCGCCCGGTATGAACACAGCATTACACAGTCCAGCCCTTGTTGTTATGACGCCCATTTTTCAACGTACAAATCAAATTTCTCCCAGCTTTACATCCTGCCTGCCTATCCTACTTTATACATCTGGACTTTAGAGATCATTGCAAACCTGTTTTGACAAGTTCTGGAGCTTTTCAGCCAAAGCAACCAACTCCCGGAAATGTTTGAAAAGCTGGTGTCATTTAATCCAGGACAAACAATAACTTGTACACTGTACTGTACCACCTCAAGCATTGAATCTGTCTTATATGACTCAAGAGTGATCAGCATTTTAAATATATTCTGTATTAGTGCATATAAGGTATTAATGTTAGAAATAAGTGTGCAGTCAGTCTACTTTTCATTTTCCTGACAACAGATTTGGGAGCTTAAGCTGTGTTTGTCAGTTCAGAGCAGCAGACAGACGATACCTCAGATTACCACATTCAGATGTAAAGAGATGTGATCAAGACATGACAGATGGCAACATGTTTAGGATCCAGCTCAGAAATGACAACTGATTGTTACTGTGTTGAGGGAATAACACAACAAAACACACCTGATGAGTTTGTTTGAAATGTTGTAAGGCTTGTTTGACAGTGATAAATGTGTGTTTTAACGAGAATTGTTTGTATTCATTTCCTTACTAACTGAAAATCTGTTGAAAAATTCTAAATGACATAAAAGGGTGCATTATGATGATGACACAGGAAGTGACTTCCTCTCTTGAAGTATGGTTCAGGAAAACATAGGACAAGTGTAGTTTAGGTATGTTCACCCTTCAAAAACTTAAAATGACCTAATCTACAGAGCTAACACTTGCAGCTCTTGATCCTTGTGAGTTTTGCGGGTGGGCCACAACCTCAACTGTCTGCTCTGAACATTGCCCGTCTTACTTTCCCTTCTATGGAGGAGGTCAACAAAAAACTCATTAACATTGCCTGAGAATATTCCTTATTGAAGTGACCTGGTAGTGTCCTTTCTTCAGCATTGCTGGCCTCCTGCAGAACGGACAGAACATTTTCAGCAGCATGTATGAGCTACGTTCCAACTTGGGCCGCTGCAACAAGAATAGAGCCAATTTAGTACACGCTCTACCAGCTGAACCACTGGGGTGCTCTGACGTATCTTTACTTCTGCCTGTAACTTGTGCAGTTTGGACAGGAACTGGAGCCCTTTGCCTCTCTCTGCTGCCCCCCTGCTTGGGCACCTGTGGTCAAAATTTTGTTTACTGTGAGTAGTAAAGAAAGTAGAGGATGAACTGATCTCCAAATTCTCGCCCATTCTTCCTGCAAAAGGCTTCCAATTCTGTGAGATTCTTGGGCCATCTTGCACTGCTTTTTCTCCAAACATATCTTTGAAATTTGCATCACCTGGCCTTTCCAAACAATGACTGTGAACAATCCAGAGTCCTAGCAAGCTAATTATGGTCTGAGACCCTGGTAAAAGTTGTCTGAGAGCTCAAATGTCTTAGGGTGCCCAAACTTTTGCATGGCGCTCCTTTCCTTATTTCACTCTAAAATTGTAGAAAACAAAAAAATAATACACTGATCTTGCTTGAAATGTTGAAAAGCATGTTTCATCTTTAACTTCATGTCTTTTGGAGATCACTTCGTCTTATACTTACTTAACTATGGACAGTAAACAAAATTTTGACCAGGCTTGCCCAAACTTTTGCCTGCCACTGTATATGAGCTGGCTATGATCTTAATAGTTACTTTTAGAAGTTTAACTAATGTAGGTTTGACGACATAACTAATAAAATGAAACCTCACTTTGCTTTACTAGTTTATCACTTTGCAATAATTGTCTGTTAGGAGCAGTAAGGTGAGACCATTACAGGTTAACAGGGTTTATTACATATTACATTATAACAGATGCTATTTCTGCATTATCGTGGTATACTTCAGCCAACTGTGGTGACAGGTAAGTGGGTCCCCAAAAATAGTGCACAATAATAAGTTCATACAATGACAATACTATCAACTTAATAACTGGAACAGTCAACAAATATTACCTGGCAAGACAATTAAAGCTAGTGACAATGTTGACAAGCATTCAACCTGATGCACACTCCCCACCAGCAAATACTGCCAGGAGGATCGTTAAGTGGAAAAGACACCAGCTCCGCTGTAGCACATCTTGTGACACGCCTAAAGTGCCGCCCCTAGCCCATACCGGACATGTCGCATTGCAGCTTGTCAACAGATGACCACACAGTTATTAGATCTGTACTCCCTTCACCTTTGCATCGACTTGAAATCATGTGTGTACAGCCACTTATTAAACTTGAACCTGAAGAGCCGATCTCCAGAGCTGATATCTTTGGCCATTGTCTTTATAATGACAGGATTGCGGGTCGTTCAGCACAGGATATTTCTCAACCTTGATAACAAGTCATTCCATCTATTTTATATTCCTCACACACTAGACAGCAACAGCAACAGAGTTCTCTTTATGCATCCATGGTGAGGAGAGGAGTTGAGCTGCCACAAGGGCAGAGAAAAAGAGCTGCTACAGCAGCTGGTATGTGCAAGCAGAGAGCGCATGGGGGGAAAGTGCATTTAATTCTGGGGGCATCAAGGCTGAGTATGGACAGTGGTGTGAAGTGCCGTGGGGTGGAACGTCCAGGAGCACCAACGTGTGTCTAACCACTGCCAGTGTGGGGTTGTATATTGAAAATAATAGGGATGTATTTTTTGCACGCCGTTCGCCACAGGTGTATTCTGGCCTTTACTGTCCAGGCCAGGAGGCTCTGAGGTTGAGGAGAATCAACACATCACAGGGCGCTAAGCAGTAAACCCCTAACTCATTGAGCGCAGACTCTGGTGGAGGATCTCCTACACCTGCCCAGTCTTTTGTCTCGTCCTCTGACTCTTTAAGGAGATTCCTCAGCAGGATAGCAGAGCCCACATTAAGACACAGGATGATACACGCCTCCTTAACACTGTGCAGAGAGAAAGACAGCAGATGGAGACAAAGTCATTAGAATGCAAGTAGAACCAATGTTGTCACTTTCACTTGGGCTCTCAATCTTTAATAGCATTCTTAATTCAGTTTTTTCAGCAGCTCTGTGTTTTGTTTGTATTTTGTATCATTACTATCACATCTGCCTTTAACATAAGCTGTTACACACATGCAGAGTATGGACTGCAAATCTACACACATAGATAGTTCTTCTGACAAACACACTAGGTTGTTGTGTCAAAAAATAAAGCTGGTGCATACATTTATCAAAGTTGGATTTAAGAAGCGCAGTGCAAGGTACACACCCAAATGATGGCTTTATGATCACACATACAAACAGACACTTACTGCTTGAAGAAATTTTCAGGTCTTTTGCAGTAGTGACCGAACAGAGGAAACAGGTTTCTGGTCATGTCAAACTGGAGCTGAGCTGCTCCTCCTTCACTGAAATGATTCGACAGGATCACCTGACAGAGACACACATGGATATACTTAACCTGTTGCACTGTACCTGCATGGTGGGGAACTCACAGTGTCAGTTTCTCAGTAGCAATCACTATCACAGAACAAGTAGACCAGTTAGGTTAGTAGGGTTTTTGTTCTTACCTGCCACTGTTTAATTTTCTGTAAGTTTTCCCTGGCAATCCAGTGACACACTAATCAAGTGGTGTCTTGAAAATATAATGTATCAAGTGTATTTGTTATAAAAACTGTTCATGAGTAATCATAATCATGAGTCATGATTATTATGGATTATAGATATTATGGATTGTGGGGAACGGTCAGTTAATGCAATAATGTTATGTTTATGTAGTCATGTAAGGTTTTAATCCATAATTGCGCATTGTGGCACAAGTGCTACAGCTGCCGAAAAAAAGACTCTTTGAATCATGTGCATTTTAATTATCGGCAGGATGTAGTTGCTGTGTGCACCAATACCCACAAGGTGACATCTGTAACAAACACACAGCCACACCCACACTTACAAAATTAAATAAATAAAAAATTTTATGGGACACCAGCCACAATGGTAATATCCACATTAAAGAGTATAAATCAAATATGATTAAAAATAAGTCATAAATCTGAGTATTCCAATGTGTTTCTGGTGCTTAAAAATAAAAAAAAGACACCAAGTTTGCCAACTGAGTTAAAACAAACATATTAGGTAGCCGCCATCTTGGAAATGTGAAAATTAGGGGTCCAGATGCATCCAATCAAAAAATAAGCATTCCAATGTGTTACTCATGGTCAAAAAATATAAATTAGACACCAAACTTACATTTGTAGCCCATCTGGTTCAAAAGTTATAGCAGAAACATTTTTTTAGGTGGCAGCCATATTGGATTTTGCCACCATAGTCAGGTAATTGTAACATTTTGGTCATCTTAAAAGTCTTGTTCAGTGTTTGGTTCTACTAAAAGACCCTCTTAGGGGTCGGGTGTTCAGTTTTTCAAGCAAGTACATTTTGTTTTAATGGTTTGAAGTCTGTTTTTCATTAGGAAAAAACTTTGCATTAGCATTATCACAGTTAGCCATAGCTGTAAATGCACTGTGCTGACCAAGCTAGTAACAAGTGTTAGGGTCCACAAACCAATGGGTGACGTCATGATAGCCACGTCAGTTATTTTATATAGTCTGTAGTTGTAGAAAACCTTTGCAGGAGTCTTGTTTTAAAATAAGTCAGCCAAAAACATTAAAATGTCACATCAGAGCTTCTAATCAACTCTAATAAAAGTATTTTTGTTTGGGGGGGGGACATTCAGTGGGATCTAGAGATAGTGACAGGGTAACATCACCTTTACTCCAATTTCCCCCCTAACACTGACAACTCAAATTGGTCAGATAAGCAGCCAAACCTCACTGACTGACCAACATTTAGGAGCCAAAATCTAGATTGTAATTTCAATGTCTCTATAAACTTCTGTGTGCAACTGTACATGTTTGGGCCTGACTGTGTCATGTCTGCTTTGAAGTTTGTTCTTAATATGCTCTGCCACAAACAGTCATGGAACGCAAACAGCGCAGTGGGTTTTTAGTGCATGTTAATCTCTTACATCCTGGTAAAGAACTTGGTCGAGTCTCTCCGCCAGGCCCTGCCAGGCCAGCTGGAACAGAGACAGACTCAGGACCTGATGAAGGTTCAACAACCTGTCCCTCACACAAAGCATCATGGGACATGCTGAACTGGACAGGGTCATGGTGGACTGGTCTTGCTGGGGCGGTAGAGATAGCCACCTAAAGAAGAAACAAAGAAAAGGCAATAAAGCAGTGCAAATCACCCTGTTTGGTAAAACCAGCAAAACGAAAACTGTAAGGAGAAATTATCTATCTTCAGAACAACGGAGGAGACAAAAGCTGGGCAATGAAAAAGGCATAGGTAATGATTTCCAAATCATCATCATCAGAATATCTTTCCTAACTATTTTAGGTCTCCTCCACCTCTTACTGCTCCATTTGACTGATCTTTCTGCATCGTAAACTGCAGTCAGCATTACATGGGTGAAGGAAAGCATCAGGACGACATTCAGAAGCAATAATATATAGTGAAAAAGACGACAGTAAAGATTGAAGCCACAAGGCTGCAAAGACACCAGGCAAGGCACAAACCTATTCAACCACCACAAGCTAATATACATCATAATGAATGGTTCAAACACGGAGCGAAAAGTAAGTCACTTAACTTCCAGTGATGTATAAAAATGTTCCAAAATGTAGCTCAGAAAGACAAAACAGAATTTAAGTTTCATGTTGTGGGAAGTGACAATGTGCTACATTGCTGCCAAGTTGTTGAATTCAGAGGTCTTTGGTCTTGAAACAGACAGGTAAGACAGGTAATGTCTCACCTGTCTTGGCTGTATGGTCTGGCCTTTTCTGTGATTTCTCTCATTGTCCATTCCAGCAGTCTTCCCATCATGTCACCTTTCAGTCGATCCAGCAACGCCAACAGACCTTCAAACAGAGAGCCCTCCAGAGAAGCCAGTCGACCCATCTCCATCACCCCCAGGCCTTTCAGTACCCCGTCCTCTCCAAGAGACACTGCTGCCTGCTGCAGCTGGAGGAAGAACTGCAGAGAGAGTAAACACAGGACTGTCACCCTCTACTGGCTGCTCTCTGGCAGCACAGCAAAGCGTCTTCTCGCATCAAAGTTGTTTTTGTGAAGGTACAGAGCGCAAAGCACAGCTCTTTTCCTGTACAGAACAACATGTGTTCAAGTTTCTGGACTGTCAAGTATTGTTTGATAAGAAAACAATTCTACAAATACCTACAGTGGGGGAATGAGTGTTGCAGATCGTTACAACAGTTAAATTCAGTGATGAACATTACAGTGTTGTTCTGATAAATGACATTAATTTCACAATATATAGACTAATTAAATACAGATTATTCCTTTTGCATCAGGATTTTGAGCACATTATTAGGAGCCCCACTGTGTATACCTTATGCTTATAACAGAGACGCTTGGACAGTACTGACTTTGTTTAGATGAGTTTTTTTTCCAATATTATTAGCTCAGCTCAAGACCAGAGGCCTGGGGTACTCATACATGAGTTACACAGTTTAGAATTGTCCATCCATGGCAACATCCTGCTGCTGCTGTGGCAAAAAAGTAGAAATAAAACTCACCACGTTGTCCCCCCAGTCTCCTAGGATGGTGGAAATGTAGTTAACAGCATTAAGGATGGCACAGTAACGAGCACCCAGCGGGCAACGAGACTCTTCTTTCATCACCTGAGGCGACAAAAAAAATTAACCATCAGTCAGAAAATTTGTTTCTTTAAATATTCTAATCGATTTCAGTCCATAAACTGCTGCTCAGACTATTAGGAAAAAAGGCAATAGGACAATGGAGAACAGTGCAACACCATGACACAACATAAAAGTTTCTTCAACGCATTAATGAGAGGTCCACTGTAAGGACAATGAACTGTGATACGGATTTCAGGTGAAACACCCTGCCCTGGTGTCTCACCCACCATCATTGTGCATCTCTCCTTCTTTAACAGTGTTCCTGTTTACTGTCTTTCCTTCATTAACACCACTGTCTCTTTGTCATTAGTACCTGAGTCAGTCGTATGCGGAAGTCATCCACCAGCTCTCTCTGTAGGTCCAGAAACTTGAGTTGTGCAGAAGGACATGGCAGGGCCCGGTACCGCTCTGAGTGCAGCAGGATGACAAGAAACACATGACTTTTACTTAGAATATTTTATCTGCTCTAACAGCATACATTACTGTCACATCTATCATGCTTTTAAGGTGCCCTGTGAAATTACTTGTGAAACTATGGAGTAATGCTGTTATGAGCAGGTCACAGCTGTTCATATCTCATGCATGCACACAAGGATGCCCAGTCGCACGATACACCTTCCTGTCAGCGATTTAATAGTATTCAATAAATCATCATTTGGTGGTAATGCAGCAAGAAACACTGCAATGTGCCTGTAAAAGGCAAGAAGAAACAGACTGCTAGCTGGCTACATGAACATAAATAATATGTGGATAGTGGAGCTGCTGAATGGATTTGTGGAGTTTGTTAGTTGCAGCGGTGGCTGTTAGCCATTCCACGTGTTAGCAGTTTAACGTCAGCAAAGCAAGCAGCCAGACTTCACAGCTGATCCCTGCAGGACTCCACTCAGTCCAGACTTGAGAGGGTTTATTGGTTGATGCTGTTTGACAGGCAGGTAGGAGACTGTTATCTGTGAGTGTAGCCGTGCTGTAAGTTACCAGACTGAACTCAGATCAGTTTTCTCTGACAGAGATGAAAGTTTAGCTTTAATCACGAATTCTGTGAGAGGACACGAGTTTAAACCTCCAGACTAATGTTGCAGATTAAGAAAGAAGTTATTTCTCTACTTTTAACAGTAAGATGGATACGTCAGAGTTTACAGTGAACCTGGGTACAAATCCTAGTAGTCTCAGTTTAGTTATTTGTGGTGTCAAAGTTTTTTTTACATAGAGAGATGTTGAGCTTTTCAAATGATGATCAGTAAGTGTGTGCTCGTAAATCACCCCTTAAATTTGACAAAAACTGTGGAGAAATGACAGTTTGTAAGTGTGTAGAAATGATTTGTAGTTGTAGAAAAAACTCTCTTAATTAAATGTCTTTACAGGTCAGTCCTTCAGTTTCAAAATACAATGTCACTTGCTCTGCAGCAACTGACACAATAGAGATGTGTGCTTCCCACAGTATGCAATTACTGCTCATTACTCCTTTTTAAAGGGTGAGCTGTTTATTTTTTTACTTCATTTCAAATTGGAGAGATGGAAAGTGGTCAAAAAACAAGCACCTGCCATTTTACATGTAGATGGTTGATCCATTACCAAATAAAAAAGCGTACTGACACTGAATAATGAGTAGTCTTACCAGTGATGACCTGTAGAAGAGTCATAAAAGTCTCGGCACAATCTGGAGCCTTGAGCTCGTCCATGTCACTGATATCTTTGTACTGAGAGCTCCAGGCGCCCTCAGCCGACAACATGGCATCCATCTTCTCCACTGCCACTGTACATAGAGATGAACAAAAGGTTAGGATACTCTTTTACTGTTCTTACAGAGGCTGTGCAGACTGCAAGTCTGAACATGTGACAGTAGTATGTTTGTATGGAATTATACATTGTTAATTGTAAATCAATCTCCATTTCTGTTCCACTGTTGACATGCTGTATTTTATTTTTTTATACATTTTGAGTTTTGTGCATACCAGCACGAAAGTTAGCAAGTATACTTTTGTTTGTTGATGTGTCACAACCATTTATCTGAAATTAAAATGAATGTAGATGTACAATGCAGGCCTCTATTTGTGCTGTGAGTAGGTATACATTGAAAAAAAAAAAAGAAAACTTACATGAATATAAATACGATATAAAACACTAGTCACAGCAGTGCGTAAGCAAAAGGTTAGTGAAATGTTTATGTTATATTTTTAGCATCATGCTGACCCTTGATATTTTTCTGTGTACCTAGATACTAGTATCATATGAAACTGGAGGACATTAGAAATCCACTGGTACCAACCATGTCATGCTTGCTTATTGGGAAGGTGTTAAATAGCACTCCAAATTTAGGTCAATCACACTGATGCAAAAACAGGAGTGAGATAAGAGTTCTGCACATTAAATTGTGAAGATAGGTACCCTGGTACTTACTCTTCTTTTCCACAGTGAGCCACTTCTGAAGGATTGCGTCTTCCAGCAGGAGGTGAAGCAGACCAGGCAGCACTGCTGGGTATGAGTGGTTGCTTCGCAGCTCCTTCTCAAACTGCAGCACCTCCTCCACCAAGTGACAGAAGAGCACATCATCATACAGCAGCCTGGAAGCGTCACTGGCCACCTTGTCCTGGACCAGAGTCAGCAGCCCTCGACACAGCTCCACCTGCACGCACATACACAGACAACGACATCAAAATACCTGTTTGGACTTGATTCAACCAGAGGAGATCAAAGCATTTAAGTATGGACCAGCTTACCATGGCACTGATGGTGGCCCCGGCTCGATCTAGGATAGGTTGGATCTTTTCCTCCATGAAGGCTGAGCTGTTCCCCATCCACATCAGAACCTGTGTAAGGTACCATTCCGGCTGAAAGATGCACAAACAAAAGAAGAGTTTGAGGTGTTGTAAAGCTTTGCCAAAGACTTTTTTTCTGTTATTTTCTGTGGGGATTTGGAATCTCTCTCTGATCCAGTTATCCAGTATCTAAACAAGGTCCAAAGACCCTGCTGCACTCAGTGTTTGTAACAGCCAAGGGATTAATTGTGCCCAAAGCATAACTACTTTGTATGACATGTAGTCTGACCAACAAAGGCCAAAGCATTTGCTGCTCTGCATAGCTGTCATAAACAGAGGGAGAAGGTCATTTAAATATGACAAAACAGCTCATACTTTGAGACAGTCTCTCCTGGAAGACATTCATAGCAGTGCGCTCGGTCCTAAGGAGAGCTTGAGAGAGAAGTTCAATCTTTGCCGGATCAGACCTCCCACACCTTTCCAACACAAGCAGCTCTTATAAAAGATACTGGTGCCTTGAAGGGATAGTTTGGATCTTTCGAAGTAAAGTTGTATGAGGTTCTTATCTATAGTCAGTGTATAACCTACAGTAGATGCCCTTAGTTTGGCGACACAGGCACCTAGCAGCCCTCTATGGGGCTCCATAACCGGATGCCACCCTCCAAGTGCCCACAGGCCCCTTCCTAAGCCCCCCACCTCAGCTACAGCCTCAGAGTCAAGCCATCAGGCTCAACCCTGACCACGGGCAGCCGTCTTTAGGGCTCCCTTTCTGGAGGCTTCCAGGCTGCCCTCCCTTGAGGCCCCGTCCAAAGCCCCTTGGGGTGTCTTTTTTTAGACCAAACTGCTGAAGGCCACCCTCCAGGCCCCACTGGCGCCTTTCCCAAGCCCCCCAAGTTAGCTCCAGTCCCAGAGCCAACCCTCCATGCTCGACCCTGGCCTCTTGGGAAGCCCTCCATCAGGCCAAACTCCCAAAGGCCGCCCTCCATCCCCAACCTGGCGCCCCCTAACCCTCCCCTTTCGAGGGCCCTGACCCTAACCCTACCCTTCTCTCCATATACTCTGTGCCCCTGGTACTCCAGCAGAATTCCAGGGGTGGTTAGGGGACACTGACTCTGAGCAATGTACTGCTGTGGAGGTATCAGCAACAAAACATCTTCTAGCCACCTAAAAATCATTATTCGTTTAAATGTACGCTATATTTAGAATATTTTCACTACCACCGTCAAACAGCGATTTCCAAAAGGAACTGAAGCTGTTGTATCGTTTCTCTTGAAAGCCAGTCTGCATTGAGAAAATCACTAATTTACATCACTGAACTCTGAGCCTGCTGGTCTACTGCTGCCTCAATCAGTTATTTTGTTTGTGTAATGTGTGACTTTGGCATTTAAAGTGGTTGGTTCAGATTCACCAAAGTCACACAATAACACAATCTAACTAACTAATTGAGGCAGCAGTAGACCAGTAGCTTCTG
>JAPZEB010000015.1:1561529-1571734 GCA_029783705.1 Chaetodon striatus | reverse complement strand
TAACTTAACATTGTCTGATAGGAAGGATGACCGAGTGGTTACTGATTGATAATTCTCATACACTGGCTAGTTATTGAAGTTTATCTACAGATGATTACATTGTTAATACAGTGGTCAGGAGTTACTGTGTGCTTACAGTGTAGTTGTATTAGAAAGGGATCACCTTACAACCAGTGTGGACAGAGGCTTAAGGCATTAGAAGTCACTCAGACACCAAAACATGGGACAATAGGGTCCAGATTAAAAAATGCAGGAGTTACCCTTTGGGATAATGTTGGAAAAAGGTGTGGTGGTTTGAATTAGTAATGTACATATAGAGCCATCTTCTCTCCTTGCTACAAAGACTTGATGTGTGCAGAGACATTAAATTCTAGATTCATGGACAAGCAGCAGCAAATGCCTGAGAAGACTTCTTCCTATGTGAGATTTCGTGTTAGGTAATTGTGGTGTGTGTGCTGCAGACACATAAATAACTAAACTTTGAATGAGCACATTCTGCATTATTCCATGACTGCAAGGGAAATAATAAATCGGAGCACGTAGTTTGGCTTTGATTCTGTTTATTAAGTGAGAAAAACAAAACAAAAACATTGTGTTGACAGTGTGTGCAGGTGGCTTCAAGATGCAGCTGCTATGGTGATGACCTCCGGCCTGCCACTGCTCTGTTCCACACAGGAAACATGAACGGAGCCGTCCCTGCAAACATACAGAAAGAATGATATACAAGCAGACACACACCATGCCCATGACCCATGTCCTGATCCTGGAGGGGCAGATACCTTTTCATAGTCACCACAGTGTCGATGTCGTGGTTCTCCTCTTTGGGCTGCAGGTTCTTCAACACAATCTATCCATCATAAACACAAGTAGGTACATAGTTAAGTTATGAATAGGGATTTATTAATCATTATTTTTTTTTGTCAGATAAAGCATGTGAACCACACAAGCCAAAAGTAAATATGTAAAACTGCTATTTACAATTTATACTACGTCCTACATTTACAGAGAATTATTTGTTGTCCATTCTTTAATAGTACACACGTACCAGAGATTAGTTTTAAAATCATGATTAGTACCCAGATACCTATACTGCTTTACTCTTTCACTGCACTGACATTGACAGGAGGCAGTTATCCAACTTGTAAGAAAAAGTAAGGGCTGTGTGTCACTGAAGGAGTGAGAGGAGATTCAGCTCTGGACATGGTCTTTGCAATGTATTCTGGGTACACAACAACATAATCTGACAAAAATCAAACTCAGAATTCTCTAAACCAATACCAGATAGATTTGACCAAGTCTTGCTTGTACACACACAAAATGACAGGTTGTATGTTCAAGAAATGCAGCTTAGTAGAGACAGTGTCTGCTCTAATAATTAAGTTTAAGCAAAACAGGGCCCTGTTTAAACAATTTATAGTGCATGGTTTAATGTGCATGGTGCAAGTTCATATAAAGGTATGTCAAACCACTTCTGCTAGTTAATAGGCGCATAATCTCAGCGCACAGTATAGCACAAGAGTCAAAGGGATTGAATTTAGTCCCTTAATTAATTATAGGTGCATTTTGAACGTAACGTGAATTCAACCAATCAGAGTGTCATCTCCCATTTCCTTTAAAAGTCAGGTGCACCTGGCTCACTGCTATTTACATGGCAGATTCGGCAAAACCAAAAAATTCTGATCCGTTTATTCTTCAGTCCACGTGAGTGTTTGTGTTAAATTTAAGAAATTCCCTTAAGGTGCTCTGGCGATATCGTGTTCATGAGAATTAGACAGGCAAGGTGACAGTGACCTTGACCTTTGACCACTGAAATCCAATCAGTTAACTGTCCAAGTGGATATTTGTGCCAAATTTTAAGAAATTCCCTCAAGGTATTCTTAAGATATTGCATTCACAAGAATTAGATAAAATGTCACAGCGACCTTGACCTTTGACTCTTGAGCACCAAAAACTGTGCTCTGACCCTTGAGCACCCCCTTGAACTGCTCAGTTCATTGTTGAGTCCAAGTGGACATTTGTGCCAAGTTTGAAGAAATTCCCATGAGGCGTTCTTGAGATATCGTGTTCAAAAGGATGGGATAGACGGACAGACAGACATATTACCTCCGACCGCAGCTATCACCTGCTTTATCTAGCAGGAAAATACTGCACCATTCTGACTGTAGACCAGGTTTTTGTTGGTTAATGGCGTAATCGCTCTCTGCTGCCCCAGATAAGCAATACAACAACAATATACCTGACCACACCTCATTTTAAGATGCACAGATGGGTGCAAAAACATTTGCCATTTACACAACGTGGGCACTGGCGTTACTGAGCACTCCAACCAAATAAGGATGTAAATGGTAAATGGACCTGCATTTGTATAGCGCCTTTCTAGTTGTCTGACCACTCAAAGTGCTTTTTACACTATGAGTCACATTCACCCATTCACACACAAATTCATACACTGGTGGCCGAGGCTACTGTACAAGGTGCCACCTGCTACTCAGTTTTTTAGCACACTCACCGACGGAAGCATTATTGGGAGCAATTTGGGTTTCAGTATCTTGCTCAAGGATACTTCGACATGCGGACTGGAGGAGCTGGGGATTGAACCGCTGATCTTCCGATTGATGGACAACCCGCTCTACCACAGCCGCCCACGTGTGTATGTAGTTTGACATTTGATCCGGGGTTAGTGCTTTTATAGTACCTTAGCTAGTTTTTCCGGCTGCTCCGTGACACATCTCTGATAAATCTCCAGACACAAGGAGGACAGTTCCCCCCCTCCACTCAGGACGTGATGTCTCCGGGCAGGGAGGGGCGTGCCCGATGGAAGAAGTACAGTAAATACCTCGGCTCCGGATGCATCCACCTCCTGCAAACACCAACACAACACCAAGACACGCAGAAACATTTCAGTTGACGCATTACACTTTTTAGATAGAGTAAAATCCACTAATATGACATACATTAAAAATAACATGATTATTACAATGATTATTTTCCACTGCTGAAAATTAAACTCTACATATGATGTTTTGAATTGACTGGGATACCTTCACTAGTATATCAGCGGCAGATACATCCACTGTGACAGACTCCTCCTCGGGGGCGAGGTCATCTTTGCCCACCAGTAAGCCTGCTTCCAAGGCTGCTCCCACAGCGATGACCTCATCCGGAGGCGCTGAGCTGAGGAGCTCCACATCAGGAAACATATCACGGATCATCTGCTGGAGGCGAGGGATCCTGGCTGAGCCGCCGCAGAGAACCACCTGAAGTAACAACAACGTATATTACTGATAGGCCTCTATTTCACATTCAGTCTCATTCACATCATTACAACTACAACTGCAGGGGGATCGTTACTGCCATTACACACCATACCTTGTTTATGTCACTGGTTGAGAGTCCCGCCTCTTCCAGCAGGGTCCTGATTGGCTGGATGCTCTTGTTGAAGAGTGAGGAGCAGAGCAGCTCAAATCGAGCTCTGAGGAAACACCACACTGAGGTTATCATGTTGGTAACAACTATTTATCCACCTAGACTTTGTCTGCATTTCTTGGCATAAAAAACATGTCAATATACTGATATTGTACAGGATTCATTCATTCATTTTCTATAAGAAGAAAAGAAGAAAAGAGCGTGAACTGAATAATGTCACTTATTGGAACCTCCATTAGCTGTTAGTTCCAGCCACCAGCTGCTAACAGCTAACAGCTAACATTAACTAGCTCTCCTCCTGCAGAGTCCCAACCAAATTTGATTATCACTGTGTAGCATTATCAGGGAAAAAAATAGGATGCATATGCTGATGTGATGATAGTGGGTTTACTGCATCTTTTTATTTTTGTTTGTCCCAAACACGTTTTCTCTTGTCTCCTGAATGATGGGACGCCATTAGTCTCAAACTCTGCTTTTTGGCCTTCACAAAATTGATGTGACACAACAGAAAAATATCAGCCACTGCCAATCAGTGAATGTCATCTTATTTGCTGATAGGCTGATGGCAGTCAGCAAGGAGAATATTAGCCGATACCAATGTGTGACCAAGAAATCGCAGCACATTTGTAATTTAGCAGTGCTGTAGTATGTGAGCAAAAAAAAGAAACAGAAAAGAAAAAAAAATGACTTCAGATTTAGATGTGAGGTTGAAACAAACATATGGGCATCCAGAGGGTTTAAACAAACTACTCACAGCGGCTCAGTGCTGTCTGCAAGTAATACCAATATCGTGCAAAAGGGGAGTATGAAGATTCTGTCAGCCTCCTTCAAGTAACACTATTTCTGAGGAGGAGTTTCTAATGTGAAAGCTAGATAATGAGCCGTCACTCATCATTGATTTATTCTATTTATTGTACATTCAATGTCTGCCCCCTATGGCCTAAAGCTTCATTTGTGCTTGGGCTCATGACACTTTGTAAGTCAACAGAAACGACAAATTTTCCTCAGAGAAAAGTGTTGCTTAACACTTTTTTTTCATGTCCTGCACATGGAGAATTTTCTTATGTGGCAGACAACATCATATTTTGCCGTCATGGAGGAAAAAGTTTTACATCCACACTGAGTGGGACCTGCATTCAGTGTCTCTGTCCACAGATGCAGCTGTCTGTCAGCAGCAGCTCCGGCAGAGCGATGGGACAGAGGCTGGCCCCTTACACATCTATGAGCCAGCCAAACTGACTTAACCACGCTGACTGACAGCAGACATCAACTGATCCAAAATATTTTTCATGTCAGTGCCACGGGAAGAAATCAACAGTGTTTGTATTTACTGATTCATTGTTTTTATTTCCCTGCCCACTGTAGCGAGTGAGGAGAATCTGCCGCTCACAGACAGACTGGGGGCTAATCGATCAATGAATATAAACTTAATATAGTGGTATCTTTGTATGATTTAAACAGCTGTCTGTGCAGATTACTCTTTACTAAACAGCAACAGAAATAGACTTGGACTGTAAACAAAAGCAGGGGGTCTCTGGTTACCATAGAGATGACTGAAACCTTCCCCTGGGCCACGATTTGATGACGTCTCACGACCGTTTCATTTCCGTTGAGCGACACTCTTCAAAAATGTCACGCGTCCAAGCATAAATCAGCCCTTACTCTTTGGTTAATGTCAGGTTTTGTGTTTTACGCTTTACTATTAAGATTCATCTTGAGTATTGATTGCAGACATGCACTGACGCCTCTGTAAAGCGATAATGGTGAAATCGCGAGCTGCTCTAAAAACATGTGTTTTCTGTCATCTGCATGGTGAAGTTTGTTTAAGTATTAAGACAGGCTTAGTGTCATCTCAACAGCTTACCTGGAGACGTTGCACTCAAAGTCAGTGCCGTCGTGCAGGGAGTCAACAAAGCAGTTGGCTGACCCCAGGGAGGACAGAGAGTGTTTGGCCATGTCCGCTCCGTTCATCAGCTTCATCATGGCCCGAGCGTTACTGCTCACATCATGCTTAAAGGTGCTGCAGGGCAAACACATGCAAATAACATGAGGATGGCTGGCAGGAGTCAGATATAGAGAAGCTATGTGTTTGTGAATCAGGATACAAGAAAGAGAAACACAAGGTAGAAAACACGAAGCGAGTGAGTGTGAGCAGATCTTTAAGGAGCAGCTACCGTTTGAATTCGGCGGCTAGGTGCTGGGCCAAGGCCTGGGTAAAGCTCTCTCCTCCGATGCTGTGGTCAGTGTGGGTGTTGAGAACCCGGAACATTCCTCCATTGACCTGCAGCGCTGTCACACTCAGGGACGTCCCGCCCAACTTATACACTAAGACATGGCTGTCAACACAGTACAGATCAATATGAGGGCATAGTATTTGGAATTACTACATTTTGATGTCATAATGAGTCCTTTAAGGGTCCAGTGTGTAGGATTTAGGGGCATTTATTGGCAGACATGGAATATAACATTCACAACTATGATTTCATTAGTGTATAATCACCTCATACTAAGAATGTTGTGGTTTTTAACTCAGGATGAGCCATTTATACCTACATACATCAAACACTGGCTCTAGACAGGGCCATTTGCATCGCTCACTGTAGTTCTCAAACACACTTGGTACATGGGAGAAGTCTCAGTTCTGTAACCTCACTGCTAGACATCACTTTAAGGTCCTACACACAGGATCTTTGAGCAATAAATTCTAACAACATGTGCCAGGAACCTGGCAGCATACCTCTTTCCAGAAGAACAGTCCTGTCCGATGTTATAGGCCAGCAGAGCAGCAGCAGGTTCATGGATCAGCCTCAGTACATGGAAGCCTGCAGCTTCAGCTGCTTCCCTGCACAAGCAAACACAGCAGTAGGCTATATTTTAAGGTGTCACTTAGTGTGTCTACATGAAATATAACATTCCACTATCAATCTAAATAATAGCCTATTCAGAATAAAAATGCCTCATGTAAACTCAATCAGGGGAGACTGGCCTCATCACTTACATTACATACTACTAAATTGTATTAACAGGCACAACTACCACCTCTCCTTCTTTACTTGAATGAATTAAATTTTCTCAGTAAGGTAGGTAATAAATCAAATTATTGAATCACTTTATTTTTTTAGTGTTCATGTGAACAGTTGAGTTGGAATCTCTACAAAGAATGATTTAAATAAAGAGGGCTGAAGAAATATGTACTACTACACAGCTATTGTCTCACAACTTAACAGTACAGTTGGGGAGAAATGTATGCAACATGGAAGGGCTCTAAATGTTTGTATTAATAAGTCAAATTTGTTCGTCTTAACAGGTAACATTATGATGCCTTAACCTGTCAAATCTTCATTGAGACAACAAAAAATGCCCTGTTAACAAGTTTATTTTTGACTTCTTAAGACGTTTAGAACATTAAAACTTCCGTGCCATTGGTTGGCGTCAATGTGCCCACCCCTACTGACATAGCGACTGCGTTGGCCGGTATGGGCTCCTGTTAGTGAGTACGTTTTAGCTATGGACCTATCACTGGTCTGCTACACAACGTGAATTTAGAATATGGGACAGCCCATCTTGTAAGGGGGGGAATTCTGTCATAAACTCCTGGTGACTGAAGAGAATGAATGGCCTCTGGAAGCTTTTTAAGCCACTGTGACCATAATGTGCCATAGCCCGTGTGTGTGTGTGGTGTTTTACTCAGGGAAACTGAGCTTTGTGTCCTCCTTATCACCTTATTTCTAACCCCCATGATACCTTGCGTGAATTTTAGGCGCAACTTCTGGGGCTAACCTGGAACCGGCATTTCCCTACTGTAACGGTATGGAACAATGAGCTAATCCTCTTCTTTTAGAGCGATTAGGAAATAAAACATGTGGAACACACCACCTGTTACACCTCACACAAGCAAAACATGATCATACCTCTGTCATGTCTGACAGCCATCTGAAAGCATTAGTTGTTTTCCTGTTTAACCAAGCACATTAGCGATCAGCTTGCCTCGCTCCGTTAGTACATTGTTAAATTTTACAGAGCCCAAGCTAGCTTAGAGTAAAAATCTACTCCTAAAAGATGGTTTATGATTTTGTCACAACTCATGAACAGACAGTAACACATGAGGCAAACAATTTACATAATACTGTATTAATTTTAGCTCTGTGTGAAGTGAATAAACATGACGTTTACCAGCTGATGCTCTGCTCGTCTGCCTTAATGACACAGTTTACAAATTTTTATTACTATAGACTTATGAAATCGGAGTTCTGCCAAGTGAATCATGACGCCAAATTCAGCAGCAGACCTCAGTAATATCAGTAATATAAAATCGTGGTAAAACAAATAACTTTAGGCATTCATTTTATATGATATGAAAGAATAAATACAGATCAGTAACACACTCAGAATAGATGACTAAACACTATGCTCAGTTTACTCTAATTTAATTCTGCTATCTAGTGGACACTTATGCAAATACAATGTATACCAAATAGTATTTCGTCAGTTTTCCCTCTGAAACTGGCGAAATGGTTATTAAACGTCTTGATACGTCAGAAATGTACTTGTTAACAAGGCGTTTTCTGTCATCTTAATGCATTGTATCTTTACCTGTTTAGACAAACAAATTTGACTTATTTATACCAATGTTAAAATACATGTTTACAGCTCTTTCGAATTCTATAATAATGTGGCCTACCTCAGAGCACGCTTCTGAGCATGTGCAAACTCAAAGGGGACGGTGATGACCGCTTCGGTGACATCAGAGCCCAGAGCTGACTGAGCCGTTTCTGTGAAAATGGGAAGGATCCATCAACTTACCGTTTACTTATGAAACAAGCATCTGTACGTGTATGAGGGTGTGTGTGTGTGTTGTGTTGTGTTGTGTTGTGTGTATGTGTCTGTCTCACATTCTACCTTTCATTTTGTGGAAGATGAGTTTTGCCACATCCTCTGGAGCGATGTACTCTGGGTGTTCTCCTGCTGTGATCTCATAATAAGGCTTCTCTTGTCTGTTGACCACCTAAATACAGAAAACACAGTGAATCGTGTGGGCTCAACAAATCTTAGAGGCAAAACTAACAAACCATTGTGTTTCTGTCTCAAGATAGCTGATGGAAGTACAACATAAACAGCATCAGAAAAATACATGTTTAAGAAGAAAACTAAATCAATGCTGGAGAGCAATCATTTCAGACATTTTGGGGTAAAAGAACTACATAGACAGCAGGAGGAGATGTGTTCAACTCACCTGACACTTGGTCTCTACTCTGTGAGTTTGTGTCTCTGGATCATCAAAGCTGTCCGTTGAGAGACAGGGGAAGAGAAATCTTAAAGTCACTCTGAACATCTCATTCAGTGTTAAACCAGGTCCTTCAGATCATGAATGACTGCATCCTCAGGTATATAAGTCAACATTCAGGCTACTAATGACTCAGTGAGGCTCAAATGTTTTCAGAAATGACAATACATGATTTTCAAAAGATGTATGATTATCATATTTCCTATGCTAATATGCACTTAATACCACTTTTTGCCTACTGACCTATTATTTAGATTGGAATATTTAACAAGTGAGTCAAGCTATTATGATACTGTGCCTCCTGTAGCTTTAAGACTTGCAAACAAACAGTGTTAAGTATGTCACCTTCTCCCCAGCACTTGTTTCACTTTGACAACTGTGTTGGCAGCGTTGCGGACCCGTCCCTGCTTAGCTGCTATACCTACAATCTGCAGAAGATACAAAGCAAGTAATGAGCAAAATATTTACAGCTATAAGCCAAAAATGTTAGCCACTCTGCTACACTGTGAGGAAGCTACAGAAAGAGGCTTTATAGCTGCAGCACATAGTAGTAGGGGTGGGGGGAAAAAAATGATACAGCATGTTATCCTGATATTTTGTTTGCCAATATTGTATCAATACACGGACGCCGGGTATAAATCTTTTATTACACATAATATTTATTTTTGCAAATACACATTTTAATACAACTTTTGGTACTACAATAATAAAATAATTTGCTTTTTATATAGATATTACATAATAAACCTGACATTTGAGGTTGAAATAATGTCCGTAAATCATGTAGAGCTCAAGTATTGCATTTCTGAATGTTGTGCTGTTATTTCTCCATAAGCAAACAGAGACAATGCAGACAAAAAGAGCGTTCAACAAATCTTCATTTAAGTTCTGCAATTCTGTGTCTCGCTTGTAATTATTATTTAATTGTTGCAATTTATTAGACAAAAAACAATGGCAACAACATGATAATGGCTTTTTATGTGGGCCATCAGTGGCCCTGCTCTCTAAATATCAACATCAGCCATCAAAAAACCCATATCAGTCGACCACTGCCACATAGCTGTGGTACTGTAACAATAAGCTGGTTAACAGTGGAATGATGTCGTGTATGTTGGAAGCAGTTCTGATTTGATGTAAAGTGTTTAAGGTGTATGTTAATAAGATGGTTGAATGTCCCTTGAGGCTAAGGAGCTGAAGCTTGCAGTGAGTGTGATGATGTCACCTACTCTGGGATTGAACATTTCATGCAACAGACAACAACACAAAAATTTAGAAGAATACAAAAGTCAAACTACAACAGATATTGTAGTTTGTAGGTAATCTGAGATTCCCTACAAACTACAAATGGTTTGATAATGATATGAAGAGAAGTGAAGTATATGGATGTACCTGCTCAGTGTCTCTGTAGCCCACCACAGCTGGGGTCACTCTGTCTCCTGCATCATTAGCCACAACATCAGCCCGCCCATCCTGTACAGCACACACACAAAGACTT